>JASDQU010308177.1:38695-51195 GCA_032191745.1 Picea mariana
TTACTGACTTTGTTCTTGAGGTCGATGTTTCATCCCATCCTAAAGAGATAATTATAGAGTCCTCTCAACAAAAGGAAACTTCTTCCTCATCTTCTTTGAATTCCTCAACCATCAAACCTACGAAAGGTGTTCTATACACTCACACTAATCTGCCTGCTCTTGAAGATATTCTTCATGATCTATCCTCTAAGGGAGAAGAAAATTTATCCTTGTTGCTCAGTCAGTTTTATAAAGCCTCTTATTTTTCACCCATTTCTGAAAATTCTGCTCAAGGTGAAGTGAGACAACCATTCTATTTTAACTCAGACATCCCATCTCCCCCTTCATCTCCTACGAGTTCCTCTTCTGTGTCAACCCCTAAGACTTCCATGGCTACCCCTTTAACTAAGATGGAACATATTTTGGAAAATAGGTATGCCCCACTTGTATTGTCAAATCCTTTGTCTGCTATGCCAACTGAAGATTATCAGAAATATATGCCAAAGTTTACCGGAGCGGGGGATTATACTACTGAAGAACATATTGAATCTTTTTATGCTTATGCTGAAAATATTAACATTTCAGAAGAAGATGTGTGGACTAGAGTTTTTGTTCAGAGTTTGGATGGCCAAGCCTGGAAGTGGTTCAAAGAGCTACCGGAAAATTCAGTCACAGGTATTGAACAATTAGATGAGGTATTCTTAAAACACTGGGGAGAAAGAAGGGATCTGTTATACTACATTTATGAGTTTGGAAATTTGAAGAGAGAAGATGGAGAGTCGGTCTCAGACTTCATCAAGAGGTTTAATAGAATGTTTGGCAATATCCCTGCAGAGATTAAACCAAGTGATGCATCGGCAAAGATCACATTCTCTGCTGCCTTTGATCCAGATTTTTCTCTTATCCTTAGAGAAAGATGATCTGCCACACTTGCTTTGATGCAAGATGCATCTCTCGAGGTTGAATCAAAAATTACAGCATCGCAGAAACTCAAAGGAAAGGTTGAGAGAAAGAAGTTTGTTGTTGAGCCCTCTTCTTCTTCTAATAGTAAAATGGAAAAGATGGCAAAGATGTTGGACAATTTGACATCTGAAATGTAAAAATTGAAGGTCCAAAATCAACAACGAGCAAAGACAAAAGATCCAAAGGCTTTTGCCCCAAGAAATCCAAATGCTTTCCCTTACAGAAGGAATAATCCACAAGTCCAAATCCTTCAGAGAGACAGGAATGCAACTGAATATCAGAGAATCAGACCACCTTTTCAAAATGCAATGTTAGATGAAGAATAACAACCATCTCACGATGAAGTCGAAGAAGCAGATGAAATAAACTGTTTTGGTTATGAAAATGATTCTTCCTTTCTGAGACAAGTAGACTATGAAGAATCCCTGATGGACCAGCAGATTCAGGAGGCAAGTGTTGAAGAATATTTCTACTTGACAGATGATCAAAAAGGTTATAACTTAAGGTCCAAGAGTGTTGTCCCGAAACCATTGATCGTTGCTCTGGTGAAGAACAAAGAAGTTGTTGCTCCTTTGAAAAGTAAAGAAGTTGTTTCCAAGCAACCTCCTGCTCCTGAAAAACATACCTCCTCTCCTCCAAAATAGCAGCAGAAGCAAACACAGCCCCTAGCCAAGGAGCAAGTCAGTCTCAAAGTTCCTTCCAATGAGGTAAAAGTTTCGGATAGATCAGATTCCTCTTTTAATTTTGAATTAGAAATTTAGAAAGTAAAGATACCTATGCCTTTAACTGAACTCGTGAAGAATGAAATCTTTAAATCAACCATCTTGAACTCCCTTGAGCCAAAGACCTCTTCATCTACTGATTTTGTTAACCTACAGGATGACAAGCCAACAGTAACTATAGGACCTATGATAGAAGACCGAGATGATTTTTTTCCACCATTCTACATATCCCTAAATGTCCATGATAAGATCCTCCATAATTGTTTGCTTGATTCTGGGGCGTCACATAATCTTATGCCCAAAGCAGTGATGGATGAGCTTGGTCGTGAGGTCACCAAACCATATCACGATATCTTCTCCTTTGATTCTAGGAAAGTCAGATGCCTTGGCCTCATAAAAGACCTTGTTATAAACCTTGCCCAATTGCCAATGAGAAGCATGGTAATGGATGTAGTGGTTGCTAATATTCCACCTAAGTTTGGGATTCTCTTGTCTCATCCATGGGGCAAAAGGTTAGGAGGTACCTTGCATATGGATATTTCATATGCTACGATTCCGGTGTTTGGGGGGGAGCTAAAAAGACTTTACAGGGAGAATCAACTTGCCTACATCATCGGCGATGCAAAAAATTATGTAAATCATCCTATTTATGTTGTGGATACAGATTTTGGCTTGTGCATTCTTCAAATAGATGATTCTCAATCGACTCCTATGCATCTTGTGAAACCTATCGAACAACAATCTGGTGAGAAGGATGTTTCAGTCTGGACCATGTATTTTGATGGGGCCAGTACTAAAGATTCAGCAGGTGCACGGGTAGTTTTGATTTCTCCTTCAAAGGAGACTATATCTTTGTCTTTCAAGCTCGACTTTAGAACTACTAACAACATAGCAGAATATGAGGCCTTGATATTGGGATTAAACTCAGCCAAGAAGATGGGGATAAAAGGTTTAAAGGTATTTGGAGATGCGGACCTCATTATACAATAGGTAAACAGTACCTTTCAAGCCAAGCATGTCAGATTAAAGGCCTACAGGGATGAGGTATGGAAAGTGCAAGATTCTTTTTCTGTTTTTGAAATTTCATATATACCCAGGGATATGAATCAGCTTGTTGATTCCCTTGTTTTTTTAGCCAGCATGTTCATTCCTCCCATGCCCCCTAGGCTCAGTTATGAGATCCAAGTAAAATATCGACCATCCTTACCTGACAATATTAAATACTAGAAATTTTTTGAGGATGATGATGAACTTAATAGATTTATTCAAGTGGTAGATGAATTTTCTAATATGCATGTTGACCAGCAAAATCTAAATGTAGAAGAATCCCAGAAGCCCAAGCTAAAGCAAAGATTGGGTCAGCATGATATTGTTCAGCTACCTAACAATTATATACCTCGAGGTTTGGTACCCCTCGAAAATCTTTTTGATCAGAATGATGTTCCTTACAAGCTAGATAAAAAGGAGAAAGATCATGTTTTTCATGAGCACAACATAAGGGGTGAAAGCCAGCCAAAACTCATAAATCTGTCTTCTGAATTGACTTATGATCAGAAGTCTAAATATTGCAGCATTTTGAAAGAATTTTTCGATGTTTTTGCTTGGAAATATAGTGATCTAAAGACTTATGACCCCGATATCATTCAACACAAGATCCCTCTTGAGAAAGACACCATTCCTTTCAAACAAAAGCTTAGACCTATCAGTGCTCTTCTTCTGCTTGTGATTGAAAGAGAAATTAAAAATCTTCTCAATGCCAAGATCATAATCCCTTTGAGATACTCCAAATGGATTGCAAATCTAGTGATAGTAAGGAAGAAAAATGGTGAGGTCAGATTATGTGTAGACTTCATAAACCTAAACAGATGCTCCAAGAAAGACAACTATCCCCTACCTAAGATGGAACATTTGCTACAAAGGATTTCAGGGGCTAATGTCATGTCTTTCCTAGATTGTTTTTCCGGCTATAATCAGATTTTTGTCCACCCCGATGACCAGGAGAAGACTTCTTTTACTACTCCTTGGGGTACCTTTATGTATGCCAAGATGCCATTCGGGTTAATGAATATCGAAGCCACATTCCAAAGGACCATGGACATAGATTTCATGGGAGAAAAGGACAAGTTTATCCTCATATATCTTGATGACATCAAAGTATATTCCAGCAGTCATAAGGAGCATCTAAAGCATTTGAAAAGCATGTTCTTGAAATGCAAGCAGTTCGGAATCTCATTGAATCCCAAAAAATCCCAGTTTTCTCTCAGGAAAGGTAAGCACTTAGGCAACATCGTCTCAGTAGAAGGTGTAAAGATTGATCCAGCTCGAGTGGAGGCAATTCAAAGGCTGTCCTTGCCAAGATCAAAAAAGGATATTCAATCACTACTTGGTAAGATAAATTTTGTTAGAAGATTTGTGCCAAACTTTGCCGAATTAGTTAAACACATAACATGTATGTTGAAAAGGGGGTCTGAGATAAAATGGATAGACAACACAAGGAACTCATTTCAAGATATCAAGCAAGCTATCATGGAATCCCCGACTCTGATCAGCCCAGATTACAGTAAGATTTTCTATGTTTTTTCCTTTGCTTCTTATGACACAGTGGCAGCAGTTCTGCTACAGAAAGATGATGACAATTTGGATCATCCCATGGCTTTCTTCAGCAAAACACTCAAAGACACTGAACTAAGGTATGATCCTATTGAGAAACAAGCCTATGCTCTCATAAAATCGTTAAAATCCTTCATAATTTATATTCTTCACTCAAAGGTCATCGCATATGTTCCTTCATCCTCCGTGAAAGATATTTTGACTTAGCCTGATATTGACGGAAGGAGAGCTAGATGGATTGTAAAGTTGATTGAGTTCAACATTGGAGTAAAACCCACCAAATTGGTGAAAGGCCAGGGCCTCACTAAGCTCTTAACGGAGGAAAATCATGAGTTTTTGGACATTAATTTCGTAGGAGAAAGTTCAGAAAATTTGCAAACGGAGTTGGCAGTGGATGGACAGCATAGCAGTCAACAAGTGGCAGAGAACTTGTCATATTGTGAATGGTATTCAAGTATTATACATTTTTTGCAAAAGCTAGAAGTTCCTCCTAAACTTAGTATGACTCAAGCTCGAGCCCTTAAGCTCAGAGCTATCAAATTATGCATTTACAATAATTTGTTATATTGGAAAGACCCCTGGTTTGCTTCTCATATGTCTAGACAAAGAAGAGTCAGTCGAAGTTACACATCAGTTTCATTCAAGTGTTTGTGGAGGTCATCATTACTAGAAGACCACTGTCCATAAAATCCTAAGGGCTGGATACTATTGGCCTTTCCTTTTTTCAGATGTGTGTGCCTTCATCAAAGCTTGTGACAAATGTCAAATATTTACGGGAAAACAACAACTAAAATATTTACCCCTGAGACCTATAGTGGTGAATGGCCCTTTTCAGCAGTGGGGTTTAGATTTTATAGGTGAGATAAATCCTTCATCTAGTGGTCAGCATAAGTGGATCTTAGTAGCCACAAATTATTTTACAAAGTGGATAGAGGCGATTCCCACCCGGAATGCCACTCATCAGGTGGTCATGAAGTTTCTTTATGAAAATATTTTGAGCAGATCTGGTTGTCCCAAAACGCTGGGAACAGATAATGCAGCGGCATTCAAAGAAGAAGAATTAGTAGACATGTGTAAATCAATGGGCATTTAGTTGGTACATTCAACCCCATGCTACCCTCAGGGTAATGGCTTGGTTGAATCATCCAATAAGAGCTTGATCAAAATCATTAGAAAATTGTTAGAGGAAAACAAAAAGAATTGGTATTCCAAACTGAAATTTGCTCTATGGGCAAACAGAGTAACTATAAAAAATCCCATAGGAACTTCTCCATTCAAATTGGTCTATGGGACTGATGTTATTTTTCCTGTTCAGTTAGTTTTTCCAGTGGCTAGGTTCTTTCAGGAAGAGAAAACTGAGTCAAATGATATGGTAAGAAGGATGCTTGATTTGGTGGAACTGCAACAAGCTCGCGAATAGTTAGTGGATAGATCAAAGGCTCATCAAAAGAATATCAAAAATACTTTTGACAGAAAGGCGAAGGTGGACAATTTTCAGATTGGTGACTGAGTTCTAAAATAGGATGCTCTTAGACAGGATAAAGGCAAGCATAACAAGTTCAATTCTTTGTGGACAGGTCCTTTCATGATTACCCAAGTACAGAATAACAACACTTTCATGCTGCATAATTTGGGAGGTGAATAAATGTTCGATGGCCCGGTAAATGGGCGATTTTTAAAACTCTATTTTGTCTAAGGCTGTGAAGCCTAGACATTGTAATGTTAGTCTTAGTTTTTATTTTTGCGGAATAACTCCATGCCCAATGGAAACACTAGCAGATAGTTTTGTTTTTTATTTTCATTTTCAAGAAAGGCATTGATTCTATGGTTCTTGAAACCTCACATGGAGGCATTCATCCCCGATAGGAGCCAGTGTTATCTCCTCAAAATAAATTGGTGGAAATTTTTCTTTTTGAGGTGATAGGTTGTTGTCTAAATTTTATTCCTAAATTTTTGTAAGTAGGTTAGAGAGTCTGTATTCTGTAAATAAGCCCAAAAGAAATTTTGGATTTGATTTGGTCAAGAAAAAGTCAGAATCTCAGGTTTTAGTGGTTTAGGCAAGCCTGAAAGGCACTCATTAACCACTGAAATCCTTTGTTATCGGCAGTTAAGAGGTCAAAGAAAGAATGAGGTTAACCACTGAAATCATTTCAACGGTAAAAATAGAAATCCCATGCTTTTGCACGAGCCAGCTATCAAGTTGGTGCAATGATGAAACGTAACCATCGAAAGCTTGTCGAGTTGGAAGGTATGCACGCTTTGATGGTGTCTATCCACAAATATAAAGCTCCTGTTGTCCTTTCGACTGTAATTGTCTTTTCAAAATATAGACACGGCGGTGTCATTGAAATTCATGCATGATGGTCACGAAGCCTCCCTCCATTTCCCTTCACAAGTACATGATCCATCATGATCTCGTTAATCCCTCATTAAATCCTCATTCAGTATCATTTTGAATTCCAGAGATTGCTGAGATAATCGCGAGTTCGCGATTTCATCAATTGAACGTATTTCCAGAGATCCTAATCCCGTTTCCCCTGGTGATAGTCAAAATGCCACTATAGTCCAACGATCGCTCAAGAGTCAATTAAGCCAGGGCAACTTATCAGGCAAGTCCAAAACTCATCTTGTTTCATATTTAAATGAATTTACCACCGAAAATCTAAAATTTTGGCATGCTCTCAATCAAATTGTCATCCGAAACTTGTTTAGCGTTTGAGCTTGGTGATCCGAATTTTTTTTCACCTGTCCCACTGGTCCTTCCATGAGTTATACCCTCTGTGTTCCTAAATTCTAAAACCTTTGTCTCCCTGGACACCTAGTTTCCCATAATCGCAGGTACAGAGAACACTGATCAATGTCGAAAGCAGGGCCAGTGTTGAGGTCTGAGGTGGATGGGGTTTGGTACTTGGAGGCGCACCCAAAGGTATTAGAGTTTTTCAAACAAGCAGGGGTATTCACATACTGTGAAAAACTGACCAGTTTTCATCAACAAGTAGCTGAAGCTTTTGCAATTGCATATGATGGAAGGTCTGCAAAGATAGGGAAAGAATATTTTATCATAGATGAGGCTTCTATAGCAGAGTTTACAGGTCTTCCACGGACAGGAGGCTGCTGGTTTAAATCTATAGTGTCATCCAACATTGAATTTAGATCATATCTATTACCCATTCACAAAGATCTGATTTGGAAAAAGGATATCCCTATGTCCTTCTTGCAACCACAATGGAAATCTTTGTTAAAAGCAATCTTTGTGTATATTGCTTGTGAAAGACGGTATAACAGAGTGATGTTCTATCACTTTAAACTTTTTAACCATTTTATAGGTAGAGAACCAATAAATCTACCTTTCTATTTCAACAAGACTCTTACTAAAATGGCCAGACAAATTAAAGCCAATCCTACTAAAGTTGCTAGCAGACTATCTCACCAAGGTCTTATCACTCTTCTTGTCAAGGAAGCTCTGTAGAGGAAACAGGTTGATTGGGGTGTCTTTCTTTTCTGGAATGAATTCCAAACAGAGAAACCACCAGAAGCTGAAACTAAAAAGACCAATGGAAGAAAGATTCTTACTCCCAAAAGCAGTCTTAGGAAAGGAAAGGTATCTCACCACCAAGAGATCCCATAAAATTATCCTTTGGTAAGAAGAAAGGAATCAAAAGAAAACTGCAGTTTGAAGGTGAGCAGTCTAAGGACCCTGCTACAGGAAACAACCAGAACAGGAATTGGTTGAGACACAGGATAATGTGCAGACTGAATAGGGTGCAGACTATTGTTCCAATTTACCTTCACCAACTCCTCCAGAGGCACACACTCCAGCAGTGGTCGAAGCCTCTTCAAGTAATCCTAGAACAGCTAGATCATGGAAAATCAACAAACTCCTGCAGCAGGTCTATAAAATGGAAGTCCTGGAAAGGGTGATTAAAAAAGATAATACAGACCTAACTAATAGAAATGCATAGCTTTTCAAAATAAACCAAACCCCCAAGGAAAAGCATGACAAGATTAAAGACAGAAACAGGGTATTGATCAGGGAAAACATGAAGTTGTATAGACAGCTGAGGATTCTGAGGTTGAAGTTAAAGGAGTTTCAATCACCAGCACAGGAGAAAAATGGATTAGAAACTCTGGCTAACATAGCTACGACCATGGTAGACACACCAGAGCCTTCCACACAGCCAGCAGAAGTTCGCAAATATGCCCGAACATGGGCTGCCTCATCCAAGAAACCTTGAACATGAAAAGCAATCCAAGGTAAGCATTTTTGCAATTTTGAAGTTTTCTCAAAACTGAAGTTTCGGTGGTTTAGGCGAATAGGATGAATGTTCATTAACCACTAAAAAACAAGACTTTCGGTAGATAATTCGCTCAAGAGCTTTCTAAGTTAACCACCGAAAACCTGTCATTTCCAGAATGATCAAGTTTTTTCACAGATCGAAGTTTTTTGAGATGGAAAGGTTTGAAACCTCTTCAAATGAACATTTGATGAATTTTCAAGACAAATAAAATAGCTATTTTTGATAGATTATGGAAAGAGGAGGTGTTTCAAAGGTTTTTGGTATCTTTGACAAAGACAGAAAATCAAGACACTTTCTCACATCAACAGATTCAAATTTGTCTCTCTTGGAGAGTCATCAGTTAGCCTTGGGAGGCTATCCTGCACTACACCAGCACTCAAAAAGAGAGGAAGACCATGACATCTGTGATTGACCTCATTTTTGGGGATCATTCCACATCTTTTGCAACTAAATTTTGATTTACTATCTTTAGCTTATTTGATCCATGTTTTCAGGATCTCAGAACTGCTTCGTAAAGCTATAAAGCTAAGGGTAGAATATGAACCAATGGTTCAACTTTGGAGACTTTTTTGATATTATGTAACTCAAAACTTCTCATTTTCATATTTAGTAATACAAGCTTCTTTTGCAATAACTTGTTCAGATTTCATCTTCTTGTCTATTATGTACTTGCACCTGGATATTATATTCATGTTGTTATGCTTGTTTATGCCCGATAACTGTCATCTTATCATTGCATTCATAAGTTAAACTTTGCAAGTATTCCTATGATTATTGTAATTGGCCATTCATATATGCTTTATATGTGATTCTGCTGATATAATAGTTATTTCTTCATTCATCCCTTTATTTGTAAACTCTCTGAACATTTATGGTTGAAAGCCTTGTCCATCTAAATGTGTTTATGCATGATTTGAGTGAGAAATGATTCAGTCCTCCGACTTGATCCAAACCCACACTTTTTACTGAGAAAACAGTTACCAAAAGATTAAGTTACCAGGCATATCTGACTTACAGCCTAGGAGAGTTTCCTGGAGTGATAACAGTATTTACACGAGGTGACTGTGGAGGGGAAATTCTTCACGGTACCTGGAATCGACGTTGGCCAAACTCACTCGAGCTCCTTGGAGGGTATACCCATGTTTATGTGTGGGAGCTTGCATCGGGGTGTAAGTTCATTAAGCAGGTTGTCAACATAACTTTTCCACCTGCTCTATCTCATCTCCTTCTTACATTTTCCTCGCGACATTGGATTTCATCACCAACTAGTGTGTTCATTGTGAGAAGGTTTTGTTTGTTTGCTTGCTTCCTAGATTTTTAGCGTGTGTTGTTTATTTCCCCTACCATACTCTAGGTTGGATCTGTGTTTAATAGAATCAGCTCCTAGAATGACCAATGAAGAAACCCCTGCTTCATTGGTCTCACAATTGGATTACCGGTATGGTTGTTTTCCACTCAGGTAATCTTGAATGCATCTAGTTCTTCAGTTGTAATAACTTCCCCCAAATAACATCAACCTCATGTTGATCCTTCACCTTCTTCTCTAGTAAGATCTTCGTCGCCTTCTTCACTTGCAAGGTATTCTTCCATTTCATCTTCTTCGCCGAGTGAAATCTCTGCAGCTAGTAACCCGGTGGTTAAGAAGAAGAAGAAAAGGAAGATTAAGAAGAAGAAAAATAAGCAAGGGTCCAAATTTCCAACCTCTACCAAACATGTTGGAAAAAAACCAGTTACTGATAATCGTGCTAGGAGTATTGATGATGCCAAGATCACCCAAACAACCCTTAAGCCAAAGTACCCTTGCAGTCTTTGTAAGGGTAGCCATCTTCTTAAAGATTTCCCTGGTCTATCCAAGGTTATAGAAGCATGGTCTACACACCTTCGCTAGTCTCTGTCATCGGCCTCTGATCACCATGTTGATGACCTCTTGTCGACCAGTTAATATATCGTTGGGAAGATGAAAAGTAGAGTCAATTTCCCTTGTATGTTATGCGAAGGTAGTCATCAAACTCACCTTTTCCCTCGTATGGATGAAGCCTCAAAATTATTGGAAAACATGTATGTTATCCAGCCCCAACTTCTGGTTGCTTATCGCAAGCTTTCTCTCAACCCATCTGTAGTTGATGGAATGATCAATCTGGTCCCTTCATCGGTCAATTCGGTTGATAAGGTAGTCAATTTGGTCATGTCCTTATTTGAGCCAGTTGACCAAGTGGTCGATCCGATCCCATCGTCAGTCAAGCCCACTCTCTCGATAGAGAGAGAAACCCAAGCGGTCGATCTATTTCCACCCGTCGACCCCATTCTCCCCTTGGATAATAAAACCCAAGTGGTCGATCTGATCTCATCATCGGTCGATCCTACTTTCCTGCTAGAGAGTAAACCTGATACTACCCACGTTTTTTCTCGTTGATATATAATCTATCGTGCTAGGGGGAATTCCTCCTTCTCCCGTGGAACCTCCTCCATGTAATGAGGCCATCCTTTTTTATTAGGGTGCCCTAACTAGACCTCGTCTTCCTTCTCACATTCCTTTAAAGATTACCGTACAAGTTTGTGGTCGGGACATTCCTCAGACGCTAATAGACAAAGGTGTGTCCATTAGTATTTTTTCCTATATTGCCTCGAAAGCTTTGGGTTATCCTCAGCTTGTGTCGATTACGCAGAATCTGTTATCTTTTAACAGAAGAACCAATCACCCTTTAGGATTCCTTCCTCAGTTTATTGTAACTTTGGGAGGGAAAATTGTCTTTATTGATGTTATGGTAGTCCAAGACCCCTTGGATTTCGATTTACTCCTTGGGAGAGCTTACGTATATGCCATGAAATCTATCGTGTCCACTCTTTTTCATGTGATATACTTCCCTCGCGATGGAAGAATTATGACTATTGATCAACTTTCGTTTGTTGGCCTTGACTTTACAATCAACTCAATGACCTCCCTAAACAGTTCTTATATGCAGATGGTGTCGCCCAGCCACAAGTCAATTATGTGGCATTGTCTCCCATGCCTTCAACTATCGATGAAGATGAGAATCTCATTGTAAGCTCAATCTCTTATGACTTGGATCCGGTAGTTGACATCGTGATATCTTTGGTAGGGCTATTGGAGCCTGACCTCCTTACCCCTATCGCGACCCTCAACATGTGTGCCTTCCAGAGTGTGTTTCTTCTATCAAGTGAAGATCTCTTGGAGGCCATGATCGAGTTTTGTCCCCTGACATTGTGTCCTTTCAAAGTATTGTCCTCTTATAAGCCATGATCAAGAATAGAGCTTTGAGCATGGTTTTTTTATTTCAAGCTCATTAAAAAATGAAACCAGCTTTGAGCATGGTTTTCTAATTTCAAGCTCATTAAAAAATGAAACTAGCTTTGAGCATGGTTTTCTGAATTCAAGCTCATTAAAAAAATGAAACCAGTTGTGAGGATATTTTTCGCGTCTCTGTAGCAACCTCGTTAAAAAATGAAATAGAGGTTATGAGCATTGTTTTTTTCCTATGTCAAGCTCGTTAAAAAATGAAATACATTTCCCGTTTCTTTGATTGAGTTAAGTACTTCATTCCATATAGTATTTGAAGCTTCGTTTCATCCTCCTTTGCAGTGGGAAAAAAAAAAGCTCGGGGGGAATTTTCTTACAGCCTTTGGACTTCATGTTGAAGTAAAGCTACTAGCTTCTTAAGCTAGGGGCTAAGTACCAACAATCCATGGATTATGTATTGGGAAGCATCAAGCATAATTTTCTCTAGTTCAAGCTTGTGTAAAAATGAAACCACCTACCTCAAGCATAGCTTCCTCTGGTTCAAGCTTGTGTAAAAATGAAACTAGGTCCAATCATAGTTTTGGTTAGTTTTAAGCTTGTGTAAAAAATAAAATCTATCCCAAGCATAGTTTTGTTTTTCTTTAACCTTGCGTAAAAATGAAAACAATC
>JASDQU010308177.1:58809-70160 GCA_032191745.1 Picea mariana
GCCAGGGCCTTGCTAAGCTCTTAACGAAGGAAAATCATGAGCTTTTGGACATAAATTTCATGGGAGAAAATTCAGTAAATTTGCAGACGGAGTTGGCAGCGGATGGACAGCATAGCAATCAACAAGTGGCAGAGCACTTGTATTCTTGTGAATGGTATTTAGGTATTATACATTTTTTGCAAAAGCTATAAGTTCCTCATGAACTCAGTATGACTCAAGCTCGAGCCCTTAAGCTCAGAGCCATCAAATTCTGCATTTACAATAATCTGTTATATTGGAAAGACCCTGCTGATTTGCTTCTCAGATGTTTACACAAAGAAGAGTCAGTCGAAGTTACACATCAGTTTCATTCAAGTGTTTGTGGAGGTCATCATTACTGGAAGACCATTGTTCATAAAATTCTAAGGGATGGATACTATTGGCCTTTCCTTTTCTTAGATGTGTGTGCCTTTGTCAAATCTTGTGACAAATGTCAAAGATTTACAAGAAAACAACAACTAAAATCTTTAACCCTGAGACCTATAGTGGTGAATGGCCCTTTTCAGCAGTGGGGTTTAGATTTCATACGTGAGATAAATCCTTCGTCTAGTGGTCAGCATAAGTGGATCTTAGTATCCACAGATTATTTTACAAAGTGGATAGAGGCGATTCCCACCCGGAATGCCACTCACCAGGTAGTCATGAAGTTTCTTTATGAAAATATTTTGAGTAGATTCAGTTGTCCCAAAAGGCTGGTAACAGATAATGCAGCGGCGTTCAAAGCAGAGGCATTCATAGACATGTGTAAATTAATGGGCATCCAGTTGGTACATTCGACCCCCTACTACCCTCAAGGTAATGGCTTGGCTGAATCATCGAATAAGAGATTAATCAAAATCATCAGAAAACTGTTAGAGGAAAACAAAAAGAATTGGGATTCTAAATTGAAATTTTCTCTGTGGGTAGACAGAGTAACTATCAAAAATTCCATAGGAACCTCTCCATTCAAATTGGTCTATGGGACTGACGTTATTTTTCATGTTCAGTTAGTTTTACCAGTGGCTAGATTATTTCAGGAAGAACAAACTGAGTCAAATGATATGGTAAGAAGAATTCTTTATTTGGTGGAACTGCAGCAAGCCCGCGAACAGTTAGTGGACAGATCAGAGGCTCATCAAAAGAAGATCAAAAATACTTTTGACAGAACGGCGAAGGTGGACAATTTTCAGATTGGTGGTTGGGTTCTAAAATGGGATGCTCTTAGACAGGATAAAGGCAAGCATAACAAGTTCGATTCTTTGTGGACTGGTCCTTTCATGATAACCCAAGTACAGAATAACAACACTTTCATGCTGCAGAATCTGGGAGGTGAAGAAATGTTCAGTGGCCCATTAAATGGGTGATTTTTAAAACTCTATTTTGCTTAAGGCTGTGAAGCCTAGACATTGTAATGTTAGTCTTAGTTTTCATTCTTGCAGAATAACTCCATGCCCAATGGAAGCACCAGCAGATAGTTTTTAATTTTATTTTTTCAGGAAAGGCATTGATTCTATGGTTCTTGAAACCTCACAGGGAGGTGTTCATCCCCAATAGGAGCCAGTGTTATCTCCTCAAATAAATTGGTGGAAATTTTTCTTTTGAGGTGATAGGTTGTGGTCTAAATTTTATTCCTGAATTTTTGTAAGTAGGTTAGAGAGTCTGTATTCTGTAAATAAGCTCAAAAGAAATTTTGGATTTGGTTTGGTCAAGCAAAAGTCAAAATCTCAGGTTTTGGTGGTTTAGGCGAGCCTGAAATGCACTCATTAACTACCAAAAGTCTTTGTTCTCGGCAGTTAAGAGATCAAAGCAAGAATGCGGTTAACCACCAAAAGCATTTCAATGGTAAATATGGAAAGCCCGTGCTTTTGCATGACCCATCTGTCAAGTTGGCGTAATGATGAAAATGTAACCGCCAAAAGCTCGTCAAGTTGGAAGGTATGCACGTTCTAATGGTGTCTATCCAAAAGTTTGAAGCTCCTGTTGTCCTTTCAAACGCATTTGTCTTTTCAAAATCTAGACACGGCGATGATACTGAAATTCATGCATGTTGTCACGAAGCCTCCCTCCATTTCCATTCACAAGTACACAATCTATCATGATCCTGTTAATCCCTCATTAAATCCTCATTCATTATCAATTTGAATTCTGGATATTACTGAGATAATCGTGAGTTCGCGATTTCATCAATTAAACATGTTTCCAGAGATCCTAATCCTGTTTTCCCTAGTGATTATCAAAGCGCCATTAGAGTCCATCGATCGCTCTCAAGTCAATAGCCAGGTCGATTTATCAGGCAAGTTCAAAACCGACCTTGTTTCAAATTTAAATGAATATACCACCGAAAATCTAAAATTTTGGCATGCTCTCAGTCAATTTGTGGCCCGAAACTTGGTTAGTGTTTGAGCTCAGTGATTCAAATTTTGTGTCACCCTGTCCCACCAGCTCTTCCATGAGTTATACTCTCTGTTTTCCTAAATTCTAGAATCTTTGTCTCCCTAGACGCTCAGTTTCCCGTAATCATAGGTACAGTCAACATTGACCAATGCCGAAAGCAGGGCCAGTTTTGAGGTCTGAGGTGGATGAGGTTTGGTACCTAGAAGCTCACCCAGAGGTGGAAGAATTCTTCAAACAGGCTGGGGTATTTTCATATTGTGAAAAATTAACCAACTTTCATCAACAAGTGGCTGAGTCTTTTGCCATTTCCTATGATGGGAGGTCTGCTAAAATAGGAAAGGAAGAGTTTATCATTGATGAAGTTGCCATTGCTGAGTATACAGGTTTACCTAGGTCAGGAGACTATTGGTTCAAGTCTACCATACCTTCAAACATCGAATTCAAGTCATACTTGCTACCTATAAATAAAGATTAGATCTGGAAGAAGGATATTCCAATGTCTTACTTGGAACCAAAGTGGCAGTCCCTGTTGAAAGCAATATTTTTTTACATAACATGTCAGGGGAGATACAATAGAATGATGTTCTATCACTTTAAAATTTTAAACCATTTTACAGGCAGAGACCCAATTAATCTACCATTTTTCTTGCACAAAGCCCTCACAAAAATGTCTAAACAGGTCAAGGCCAAGCCACCTAAGGTGGCAAGCAGATTATCTCACCAAGGACTCATTACTCTTATTTTCAAGGAGTCATTGAAGAAAAGGAAGATAGATTGGAACAATTTCCTCTTCTGGAATGAATTCCAAACTGATTGTCAACAGCTGGAGGAGGGTAAAAAGGTTGCCACTAAGAAGACTATTACTCCCAAAAGAAGTCGTAAGAAAAGGAAATGTATCTCACCACCAAGAGATCCCATAGAATTATCCTCTGTCAAGAAGAAAAGAATCAAAAGAAAACTGCAGTTTGAAGGTGAGCAGTCCAAGGACCCTGCTACAGGAAATAACCCTTTAAACCTACCTTACAGTGATTCAAACAAGAACAAGAATTTGCAGAGACACAGGGTAATGTACAGACTGAACAAGGTGCAGACTATTATTCCAAGTTACCTTCACCAACTCCTCCAGAGGCACACAGTCCACCAGTGGCAGAAGCCTCTTCAAGTAAGCCTAAAACAGCTAGATCACGAAAAATCAACAAACTCCTGCAACAGGTCTATGAAATGGAAGTCCTGGAAAGGGTGATTAAAAAAGCTAATACAGAATTGACCGACAGAAATGTAGAGCTTTTCAAAATAAACCAAACCCTCAAAGAGAATCATGACAAGATTAAAGATAGAAACAGGGTATTGATCAGAGAAAACATGAAGTTGTATAGACAGCTTATAATTCTAAGGTTGAAGTTAAAAGAGTTTCAATCACCATCACAGGAGAAAACTGGATTGGAAACTCTGGCTAACTTAGCTACAACCATGGTAGACACACCAGAGCCTTCCACACAGCCAGTAGAGGTTCGTAGATCTGCAGGAACAAGGGTTGCCTCATCCAAGAAACCTTGAACATCAGAAAGGGATCCAAGGTAAGCATTTTTGCAAATTTTGAAGTTTTCTCAAAGCTGAAGTTTTAGTGGTTTAGGCGAACAGGATGACTATTCATTAACCACTGAAAACATGGCTTTCAGTAGATAATTCACTCAGGAGTTTTCTAAGTTAACCACCGAAAGCCTGTCATTTCCAGAATGATCAAGTTTTTACACAGATCGAAGTTTTTTGAGCTGGAAAGGTTTGAAACCTCTTCGAATGAACATTTGATGAATTTTCAAGACAAATCCAATAGCTATTTTTGATAGATTATGGAAAGAGGAGGTGTTTCAAAGGTTTTTGGTATCTTTGACAAAGACAAAAAATCAGGACACTTACTCACATGAACAGATTCGAATTTGTATCTCTTGGAGAGTCATCATTCAGCCTTGGAAGGCTATCCTGCACTGCACCGTCACTCAACAAGAGAGGAAGACCATGAAATATGGGATTGAACTCATTTTTGGGGATCATTCCAAATATTTTGCAACTAAATTTTGATTTACTATCTTTAGCATATTTGATCCATGTTTTCAAGATCTCAAAACTGCATTGTAAAGCTATAAAGCTAAAGGTAGAATAGGAACCAAAGGTTTAGCTTTGGAGACTTTTTAATATTATGTACTCAAACTTCTCATTTTCATATTGAGTAAAGCAAGCTTCTTTTGCCATAACTTGTTCATATTTCATCTTCTTATCTATTCTTTACTTGCACCTGGATATTGTATTCATGTTGTTATGCTTGTTTATGCCCGATAACTGTCATCTTATCACTACATTCATAAGTTAAACTTTGCAAGTATTCATGTGGTTATTGTAATTGGCCATTCATATATGCTTCATATGTGTTTCTGCTGATATGATAGTTATTTCTTCATTCATTCCTTTATTTGTAAACTCTCTGAACATTTGTGGTTGAAAGCCTTGTCCATCTAAATGTGTTTATGCATGATTTGAGTGAGAAATGATTCATTACTCCAACTTGATCCAAACCCACACTTTTTATTGAGAAAAAATTTACCAAAAGACTAAGTTACCAGGCGTCTCTGACTTATATCTTAGGAAAGTTTCCTGGAGTGATAACACAAGGGATGATGTCACCTTGGTTTTAGGGTTTTCTTTGTGAAAAAGTGAAATTAAAGAGAATTGTTTAATATTATTTTGTAAAATGGGAAAGATTAGGGTGTTTGACCCCTAATATTGTGTTTTCCCTAATATTATGTGGACAAACTATGTTAGCTACATTTTGTATAAATAGAGATCCTAAGATCTCATTTTAAAGGAAGATAACTCTCCATTGTGAGAGGCTCTTGGAATGAAATGTTTCGCTCTCTTTGGATAGTTCTCTCTCTTGTGATTTTGTTTATGTCTATGTCTTGGTTATGGTTGATGGAGATGGTGCACTAGCCTTGGAAGGCTTTCTTCATTTCTTTTTGGGTGGTTAGTCTAGCTTTTATTTCTTTTTCATGCTTTAAGGTACCATTTATTTCATTATATTCTCATTTGTACAAGTTAAAGGTTTATATTTGCTTGATCCAAGTAGGGATTATAAGGACATAAACCCCTACTTATGTTTCCGCCATTTTATTGCTAAGGGAATATTGTTTCATTAAGGTTTACTAAGAGGAGTATAATTGTATACACCCCCCTAGTTGAAACCCTAGCTAAGAGAAGYTTTACTTGGGGAGTAAAAGGATTTACACCCCMAAGGAAGTATCCTATCTAGATTCTTCACATTCTCTTGAATACATTAACCCTTTATTAAAGGAACTAGTCAGTTACTTAYTGCATGGGAGAAATAAATTGTTGCCTCGGTAAATGTACAAATTTCAAGTTTTGAAGTTGTCTCTTTTGGATAATGATCTTGTTGCCTTGGGTATTTTTCCCCCYTTAGGGYGTCCTMTTTCTCCCACAAATTCTTATTTTTG
This sequence comes from Picea mariana, assembly GCA_032191745.1. Lineage (NCBI taxonomy): Eukaryota > Viridiplantae > Streptophyta > Pinopsida > Pinales > Pinaceae > Picea > Picea mariana. The sequence goes on from JASDQU010308177.1 coordinate 64,728, forward strand.
TATTAAAACTAGCCTACAGCCATTAGGGCTACTTTAAACTGTAACCCTAAGCGCTAATATCTCACAAACTAACCCTAGACTAACCCTCTAACTTTTCTAGTTTAACCTACTAACCTAGGTGCATCTATTGGGATAGATTTTGGAAATTTTTTTAGGTAAGATTTGATGTTCTAATTCATTTAATGCTACATCCATAAGGCTGATATACTGCTGCATAAATTTACTTTTATGACATCCATCTTTATTCAGTCTTGAAGTGTTATTTTTGGTCCACATTGGTTACTAGGTTTATTGTTGACATTATTAACTAATATAGACGTTTTACTTGCTGATTTGGATGTAATATATTGTTGATTTAATAACCTGTATGTTTTTGTATTTAAGGGACATCAAGCTTAAATTTATGATTCATTACTATACTTGGTTCGAAAAGTGTCTTTTCTTGTGTCTCGGGCAGGTACAAGTGCACCAGAAACTATCTCTTTACTTGGTATCCATTTACCTCTCTTCACTTACCATTTTCAACCAATCATTACTTTCATAACTTGACCTTCCATGGGATTTCTCATTACACTTCTCTTCATCCTTCTCTTTCCCCCTAGGGTCACCGAGATCGCCTCCCTAGAGTGACCTAGTCACCCTTGAAGTGTGGGACCTACATCCAGGTGACATTGGGTGTAGGATTCCCAAGTTGTAGCACTTGCTTTTGTGGTTGAGTCAGGATTTTCCCACCCTACAACTTGTTCTATAACAGGTCTCTCTATAGCACTATCTTGGTGATTCTCTTGGTGATTCCTGGTGAAACTTTTGGTGATACTCTTAGTGATATTACTATGGCGCAATTCTGAGAGAGTAGTGCAGTTGTAGTTGCTACAATTGTGTATGGTAATTGTTCTATGGATATGGATACTCTCTCTCTCTCTTGTGTTCTACCCTTGGAGAAGGAATTCTATGCTTGTCTTGAGTTGTTGTTGTAGTTAGCATCTAGGGTTTATTTATTGGTTTTGGAGTAGGCTTGCCAAAATTATTCTAAGTAAATATTAGGATGATCAGGGGTGGCCTTGTGCCTATGGTTGGGTGACAATGATGTAACATTATCTATGGTTAAATGAGCATACCAAAATATTAACATGGTATCAGAGTTGGTTTCCTTCGTAATAGTCTAACCGTTGGAAGGAATATCCTTATTTTACCCCATTATCAAGCTCGTTGAGCACTTACTGAACCCACTAAGAAGGTCGCCCATGCAGGGCGCATCTCTTCCCTAGATCAGATCTATAAATTTATGAAGTGTATAAATTAGGGTTTCATCATAAAACCCTAGATTTGAAGTGTCAGTTCCTTCATGCCAATAGTATTTCCAGTTGCATCACCAATTACAGTGCCAGTACCAGTTGTAGTGAAATTTTTTGTGAATTTTTGGGACCAATCTTTGGTGCATCTCCAACTATATTAGATTACAATTTGGAGCACCTTTGAAGTTTTAAGGTTCATCATTGTTTGTCACCGTTGTCAAATGGTGCCACTACCTACCAATGTTGTCGAAGGTATGTACTCATATATATATATATATATATATACATTGTATCACTATTTTGAGTGTTATTGCAGGAGAAGGGATGCCTTACAATCGTAGATCCAGAGGGATCTCGGATCCAGTGCATTTAGAGGAAAAAAACACTCCAAGTTTGATTGGTTTCATATGCCTCTAGTTGTTATGGAATTAAGAACATCTAGGTTGCATTTTTTTGAAGTTATGATTATCGTACTAATATCTAGTCAAAATTGAAGTTAGAAACTAACTTTAGTCAAATTATTAGATTGATTAAGGTTGAGATTTTAGATTTTATTTCTATTATATTCTCTAAATCATATTTTTGTCAAGAAAGTATATTGTCTTAAGTACAGGGGACAGTTTGAAGAGAATACTTGACATCTTGAGTGAAGGCGACTCGGAAGAAAATCAACAACACTTGTTCCTGAAGATAAGACTCCAGGTTCCAGGTTTGATTGATTAAATTAAAAAGTTTCCAATTTGTACATATCAAGTTTGATAATTGCTACAGTTCTAGTTGTGACAATAGTCTTTGAAAGGTTCTATTACTACTAGATATAATGAATACTTGGCAGCATGTAAGTACTATTGGTATAAATTCTTATTGTACTTGTTTGAAAGATGAACTAACATCTCCTCTAGGAGATACTTCTTTCTTTGCTTTCAGGTAGGTCATCTTGGTTATTTTATAAATTCCATCGAGGTTACCATGGAAAAATGATTGATCACAAAACTAGAAGATTGTTTTTCCTATTAATTTATTTTTTTATTTTTGGCTCTTGTTCCAAGCAGGTCACAAGCAATAGCTCTGTGAAGAAGATATTGTGATTATTGTTTTTGTTTTTGTTTTTTATTCTTGTCCACTACTTTTCCATTTGTTTTCCTTGTTTCGAACAGGTCACAAGTGATAACTCTGAGGGAATTTATAGTGACGGTTGCAGGAGACAATATATTAGATGGTCTCTAGTTTCAAACATGGAGCAGACTATACAAATAAGAAGTTATATACACGACTGTATACATCCATGTACAAAAGAAGAAGAATACAATGAAGGGTACTTTTATGAGATACAGAGTATCTCATATGGAGATTGATTGGGACAAGAAGAAGGCTCCAAATATGACCGATCAAATTCCTCTAGTGCATTTGATCACTCTTCATATCATCGGGAAGAGTTAGTAGAGATAGAAGGGCCTACCCAGATTCATTACAATAATCAGGAAGAGACCAGCATGGTCCTGTGACACTTTGCAAGATGAAAATACATATAGTATTGATGATCCATATCATGAGGAGTAGATGACTCCACCAGTGGTGAGGTAAACGGCCCCACCAAGTACCAACTCAGAAGGAGTCAAGGTTCATAGGGAGCTAGTTGGCCCATACAATGAAGTAAACATAAATACATTTCAACGTAATTGTACATGATGTGATGCTCAGAGACATGAAGTCTATAGGAGAAGTACATCTCTAGGATAGGATCATACCAGATAGTTGAGATTAAGAGGGAGGACCTTATATCCCTTACTATGATTGATTCATTGTCATATGTTTTATTTATTATGTGACTCAGTTTTCTTTTAAGCAGTAGGCTCACATTTGGCATGTGATGTTATAAGTATGTAGCCTATAGCATTGCACAATATCTCATGATGGAACTTGTCTAGGATGAAACCTATTTACTAACATAGCATGCTCCTTATAGTATGGTAGAGATGGAAGGCATCTAGATAGTTTCCACATGTATTAGTATGTAGATGAGTGTTGAGTAGAAGTGTGGTCAAATACAATAAAACCTTATGTGGGGTTGTATGACTATGAGTACTATGTCATCATACTTAATAAATTAATATTGCTTTATGTTGGACACACCTACCACACTTAGAGGGGGGGGTGAATGAGTGTGGGGATCTTTTCCCAAAACTTCCCTCTTACACAAAAACTCCTTAGTTAAAATTCAAGATTTGTTCATTACTCATTGCTTTCATTTATAATCATTTAGATGTGAGTACATATCAGAAACATATATCAGCAACATATCATCAACAAATCATCTCCACAAGGAACACAAAGAACACAAGATGTATGTACAATTTTTCTTTTTATTATGGACTTCAATCCGGGGGTTTTTCAGCAACAACTGAATAGAGTAAAACTCTACAAGAGAACCAGCTCTATATGAAATACTCATCTTACATTCCCAGCATCAACTGAGATGAGGCAACAATCCTCAATAGATATCAATCTATCAACATAAACAAGTGCATCAACCATGCACCAACCTGTGCCAAACAACCTGTAATCAACCTGTACCATAAACAAGGGCATCCAAACATGTACCAAGTATATACCAATCATGTTTCAAATAATCATCAATATGTACCAACATCATCAACTATACACCTCATGTATGTGCCAACTCATCAATTGTTTGTCTCAACCATGACTAGTTTTGGATTAGTCAACAACCCCAACTTGAAATAATCATAACTTTGTACCTGTAATGAATAAAGATATGAAACTGATACACAATTTTCATCAGTGTTTTTTATGAAATTCCTCTAGGTGGAACTACTTGGAACCTCTCGGAAAAGGTGTTATAGCAAAAATGGCATACCTTGCTAAATTCTAGATTATTCTAGAGAGAGACCTTGTAGAGTGTGGCCCATGAAAATTATTCATTTAATTGATATAAAAACTTTACACAACATACTAAAGAATGTACCCTAATCAAAACATTTGGTCTCACTGAATTTGGATCTGTTATGAAGAAGTTATGACGTTTTTACCCGAAACAATTGTTTTTGACTAGTTTCAGGACTAGCCACAAACCCTATTTCCACAGAGTGTAACTCCAAAAATATAACAGCCCACAAGATGAATTTGTTACCATAGATACTTGGGTATGTTTCTCAATGGAATAGAAATTTCATGGTCTGAATCATTATAGAAAAAAAATTATAGCGAAAATGGTGAGATGACTAGTAAATAGCATACCTTAGAAAGCACCATCAAAATAATTTATCCTTCCTTGCATTTCAGCCTTCTTTTCTTCACCTTTCCTCAGAATTTCAGCTTATATATCCTTGGTTACCTCATACACATATAGATATTCAATATGCCCAAGTGTGTTTTAAAACGAGAGAGCCTTGCTCTTATTTATACTCTCCAAGTAGCTTCCTTAAAAACATCTTCTAGGTCACTTGGCCCCACTTTCCTTATTTTAGGGTTAACCCAATTCTAATTTCTCCATTAAATTTATTATTTAAATAATTTATTTTGCATTCACTTTGAATTATAGTACACTCATCACTTCACTTTGTTATTTACCTTTTAAAAACCCTTAAACCACTTTGACTACTTTGACCTTTTGGGGCTTCTAGATGACATGTGAGGGTCCTCCAACTTCATAAGGCCATAACTCTCAAACTGTGAGGAGTTATGTGGTGTTCCACATACCACCAGAAATGGAATGACATGTACGATTCATATAGAATAGTATTGTTTGAAAATATATCATAACTCATACCATTACCCATCAAACAAACTTGGGTCCATTAACCAAGCCTGGGGTCTCCAACTCTCATGGCCATAACTCTCTAACCGTGAGGAGTTATGTGACATTATACCTTCCACCAGAAATGGCATGACAAGAACTATAAATCTATGATAGTTTCTCTGAAAAATTCAATTTCCTTCATCTCATTATTCCACATACAAGCATGGGTCCTCCAATCATTCTTCTAGGATAACTCAATCCACAAAGTGTCTTCCCGTGAGGGATTTCACCATAAGGGGACCACTTTGGAGTTCATCCATTTGTGCACCTTATCAATCATGATAAGACAATAATGATTCGTCTATACATTTTTCCAAC
>JASDQU010308177.1:87074-105551 GCA_032191745.1 Picea mariana
CATACGATATCCGTTTTAGGCGTATGATAGCTTGTTGGAAAGATCTATCTGAGACCTACACCACTCAAGAAAAAATAGCATCATTAGATGCTATTTTGCAAGAGAAACATATCCAAAAAAACATCGTTTAGGGCATGAAAATGGCTCCAGAAGTTCGGGACCCGAAAAACTGCTAAAAATAGTAAACTGTGCAAAAACTGAAAAAATGAAAGAAGCAATGCTGGGGGTCCAAGTGGAATAGGTGGGTGGCCACCAATATCCACCTGGATCATACGACCACTTCCTTATGTTCCATATACTATCACCAAGGCTATCGGGGATAATGCTTTTGAATTAAGCATCACTCTATTTCTTGGCTTGCACCCTGTATTCAATGTTGAGCTCCTTCGCCCCTATTTTCCACCATTGTTGGACACCTCAAAAGTGGTCGAGTAGTTGGCAACAATAGAACTCAAACCTGACTGTTTGGAGAAGGAAACAGTTGATCGGATCATGGATTCACAGGTCAAGGGCACTCGCCAACAACGTGTCTAGCTCTATCGAGTCGTGAAGGCTAGGCAGTTCCTGCATCAGGGCAAGTGGCTCACCCGGAGCCAAATTCAGCCGAAATTCCCCCATCTTATCTCGGAACTTGATGCAATGGGAACCATTACTTCTTAAGGGGGGAGGAATGATCCAGATGGGTATCGGTGGCCGCCCACCTTTCCATCTGTATCAAAACAGTTTTCTGGCATTTCTGGTAATTTACTATTTTTAGCAGTTTTTTCGGGTCTTGAACTTTCGGGGCCATTTTGAGGCCCTAAACGATGTTTTTTTGGGTATGTTGCTCTTGCAAAATAGAATCTATGATGATATTTTGTCTCGAGCGTTGTAGGCCTCGGATAGATCTTTCCAACGAGCTATCGTGTGCCCCAAACGGAGATCGTATGCAATAGTTATGACTCCGGGAAGTTGATGGACTAACTTACCCAAATAGGGCCCACTTGACTTTTGGCGTTTCATCTTCTAGGGTTAGGTTTTTGGTTTCTACCTTCCTTCTTTTGATAAATAAGGCCCTTCAGCCTCTTTTTGTAATCAACTTGGTCATGGATGAGCATAGCCACCACATCTCTTATCAGGGATATGCTACCACCATTCTAACTATGTATTGTTCAACAGTTTTACAGTTTCTCTATTTCATTAATTAATAGAAGTGTGTGTGTTTACTGTATCACTATGTTCTCTACAATACTATTGTGCATACTCTGTTATTTGCTTCTTACATTTCATTCCTGCATAAATCCGGATCACTCATTAATTTCCTTATCTCCTTCTTTATTACCTTATCCCCTTTCTTTAATTTTCCTTATCTCCTTTAATGCTTCATCCCCCCCTTGCATACGTAAAGTATTTAATAAAATAAATTAAAATTATTAACCCCTTTAATTCATTACTCAAATAATTAATGAGTCAATTAATTAATCAATTAATCATTGATAGATATAACAAGTAATTAATAATTAATTAATTAATTAAGTAATATTATTAAGAAATAATTATTGTTTAACTAAACATATTAGGATTGTCAGATTATCAAATTAATTATAATTAATAATCCCTATGCATCTATTTAACCAGGGTTGTTACACTCTCTAGGAGTTTGTTGTCCCCGAGGATTGTTTTTGAAGAATGGTAGCCTATATCCCATCTTCCTCTGATCCACCTTGAATTTCTTTTTGTCTTCCCAAGATTTTTGGAATGTTGGCCTTGATTTTTTTTTATCATATAGGCATTTAGCTCGCCTTATGGTCTCCTAAATTGTCTTCGGATCATCATACTATAATTTGTCACTGACAAATGATGTCAATCCACTCAAATACCTTTGAATCTTCACTATCTCATCCTTGATGAAAGAAACATACTTCAGAAGTTCTAAAAAACTTCTCTCATATTCACCAATGGTCATACTCCCAAGCTTGAGTTCAAAGAAATCTTTCATTTTCTTGTCATAGTATCTCTTAGTCAAGTATTTCTTCTCGAAATATCTCTTGAATTCCATCCAAGTAACACTTTTCTCTTTAATGTGTTGCACCTGCACAAGCTGATCCCACCATATGGATGCCTTTCCCTTGAGTTGATAGATGGAAATTCTACCCTTTGCATGAGAAGAATAATTATGCAATTGGAAATACTTTCTCATGCCCAACAGCCATGTCTCTGCATCTTCATCCTTCTTGTGCCCACCATCAAAAGTAGGAGGTTTGATTTTGTTCATTTCTCGTCGTAGTTCATCCACCCCATAAATCTTATGCTTCCTGATAGGGGATGGACTTGAGATGTCGTGTTCCCTCTTATTGGAATGCCTTGGGGAGTGATGGTCATGTCTTCTAACACTTCTTGATTTTCTTTTCTCATCATGAAACTTGTGACTTCCCGATTTGTTCGAGCCACTCTCCTTATCCAATTTATTTTCTATTATGTTCAAGCTTTGTAGTAACTTCATGTTGAAGTTATCCTACTGCTCCTTAGCTCTCATAAGACTTTCATTATCATCCTTATGGATTTGGACATCCTTCTACAAATTTTTAATGGTCTCTACCATATTTATGTTTTCATTCCTTTCTTCTCCATGTCCATTGGAGTTTGTTCCTTCAATGCTCAAATGGACATCCATCCCTCTAACTTCATCTTCCTAGCTATAATTATCTTGCGCCTCTTCCATTACTCTAGACCCTAAGCTGATCTTGATCTAGTTGTTATTATCTCTGCAAAATGTACATCCAACAAAACCTTGTCGGGCTAACTGTTTTAACAATTTCACGAAAATATGAACCATTTTGGTTCACTAATATATATCATAATTATTTATTATGATTTCTTGGAAATTTTAATGCCTTGATCAATTTTTTGGGTGGATAATTATATTCCACTTTCCAATACCTTTCCAATGCCTGATCATATGCTCAATTCCGAGTCTTGAGCAGAAAGTTATGGCTCCATGGAGCTAGTTGGGTCTTATAATTTACCCTTCACTATTTTTGTTATATGTTTCTCATAAAAGCTCTGTTTGACGAAAAGTTTACACCATTAGGAAGATCTATCTGAGCTCTTTTATTCAAGTTGCAGAGGCATAGTGTGCCTTGGCACACTCTATTCTCATGGTTTTTGAGTTGCTAAAAATGCTCTTAAGGCCCTAAAAAATGCATTTCAAAAAGGTGACGTTCAAACGATATAAAACGTTGCAGAAATTCATTAGTTTTCTGCTATTCTTCACCCTTCAAAAAAATTCTCACACACAAACCTCAATCTGTGCAATCGTATATACCATGTCTTGCAACATCACAAGGTAAATCGTGCTTCACGTACTTTAAAACCACTGTGTATCACTTCTTTGTCGTGCCAATAACTTGCACGCACTTTTGTGTTGCACGACAATATCCACTACATGCAGTTTTTGTCCTTTTATAGTGCATTGTATTCCTCATGAAATTCACTCTATGCACTGCACCATGCCAAGTTTAGTATGCCCTCACCGCGCACAATAATATGCGCGTACCACTGATTACATTGTCACGAGACAACTTATACTCATACTGTGTGCGCACCAACCAACTCCTCTATGCTCTGCTAATACTGCATACATCTTGCACAACATTATTATGTGTGTGTACACCACGTGCACCTTCTTATGTGTGTGAAATCCGCGCAATACTAAATTTAGTGCGTGCACCCGCACACCAATATGTTTCCACGCGGTGCCAAAATTTTCCACGTGCACGTTGACACCATATTTTTCTGCGCGACACCAAAATTTAACGCATGCATCAGCACACCAATACCTTTCTGCACAGTGCCAAATTTTACCTATCTCAAGATTTTCACTGCACCACATGAATTTTTTGTGCACCCAACTGTGCACATTCACCTTTATGTGCATCGATTCTTCGTGAGTTTCGCTGCAGAAATTGGGTATTTTACCCAATTCACCATAGACATTCTGCAACTATGAAATTCGTTCAATTTCACCCCAATAACACTGGCTCAACCTCTATAACAACATATCATTGTGGGTTGACATTTATGGAATAAATTTTTCCCAAACTCAATTCACAAATTGGGAATTTTAATTATAAAACTCGCTCCAACTATCATGGATTCACTGTAACATCAAATTCGACCAATTCCAGGTCTGAATTTGCTAGAACAGATATTAAATCAGTAATATCTCATCACTTGGTTGAATTTCTCCATTTTATCATGAATTCAACCACAAAAATTGGGGCTTTTCCCCATTTCTGCCCAATTGTTGTTACTTTTTACCATGGACATTCTACAAAATGAAATTTGGCCACTTTGAAATAAATCATGTGTGACATTTTGCTTCAAATCAACTTCCTCGGCCCATTCAGGCTCAATGTTGAAAATTGAAGCTCTGATACGAATTTGTAACATCCCTAGCCACCAACAGGTCGGGCCATGCCACTAATCAGACACTTTACTTAGCTCTAAAACCATTTTGTAAAATCCCCGACCATTCGTGTTGGGCCACACTACACCAGAGAACACATCCGTTCTTTGTTCAGAACGTATTGTAACATAATCAGCATCCAAATTGAGCTATGCCACATACAATTTTTCTGACTGCATGCAATTAAAACATATGCATAGAGAACACTTGTGGAAGCTTTACATGTAAAATGTAAACAGAAAAATACATTTTGTAAATGCATGGATTCACATTGAAATAGTAGTAAAAATATACATCTAGCATATACAGGAGATACCCATAACAATAAACACAGTTATAATCACACATATGATAACGCATAAAAATATCCACATAAATAACAATGCAGCATGCAAATTTATCACACAGTTGACACTTATATTGGTAAGAATTTCACCAAATGTGTGCAGACATTCCAAGAACCTCCCAACCTTAGACCACATTGTTCATCACTCTCAACAGTGAGTCACCCCTGAGCTGGGACTAAACTCCACCCAGGTAAGGGTTCCTAACCAGGCTAACGACTCATGGAAAATAGGAAAGACTTCATCACAAGTGCCTACTCAAACTAATAGCCTATAGTATCTCATTCCCCACATGCATGTCCCACCCAAGGAAGTGTGCCCCTTCTCTTATCAACAGTCCCTCGGCTTCCCCACTTCCCTTCCATGGCCTTAGCAATAGGCCAAACAGGAGGCGTCAGAGCCCTGTAGCTGTAGTTCAGCACCTTCAGGAAGTCAATTACCAACAATTCTCTCATCTAGAGAATTGCTCATGGGCCTGACAACCCACCTCTTCAATATCCTATGGGTCTGACAACCCACTTCCTCAGTCCCGCTCCCCAGCTAAACAGCTAAACCAACACAAAAATGGCTATGGATATAGGTTCGGATACAGTGAAATGAATGTCTGAGGATAACCGACTGCATTAGTGAAAAATGGTCATGGGATCATGCCTGACTGATCGAAGGAATGATGGAAAAGATGATCGTAAGAATGATGGGAGAGTGTGAAAATGAACTAAGTCCCCACAATATGTATGCATGTCCCCAACTTGACACTTGTCATGTTGGGAGCTACTTTGGCCCACTTGTCCCCAACTTTAGAACTTAGGATAAAATAATTATCCATACTTTATGATTTAAGAAATATTAATATAATATTCCTTTTTGGCTCAAGCTCCCTAGCTTAGCCCCTCCCTTTCCCTAACTGGTGGAGTTTAGTCCCCCATCTCTTTTATCATGGTTGGTCTATGTGCAACGATGTATTTTATATTAAATATGAGACATGTACAAAAACAGGCGCACTGACCTTTAACATCTAGGTTCTCCAGCCTAATCAAAACATAAGCATCCTAGCTTACAATAACTAGCTCATCATCCTATAAAACATATCATATACATAAAGGCTCCCTGGCCTCAACATCACGCGCACTTAAGATGCTACACGTGGTATCCTGAAATGTGCACACTTCCTCATTTTACTATGCAATACATGCATGCACTATGCCATGAAATATGCATACAAAAATGATATCAAAACATATCACCAACTTAAGTAGATTTGTATTTACATTTACAATTGGGTTCAACCTTAGGAGTATTACACTTGATTGGGTGGCTACTTAAGTTCGTTTTTAAAATGTCTTTGGGTCATTTTGATGAACTTGTTATTTTAGTTAGGTGTTTTTCTTGAGATGGGTTGCACCTATATCGTCCCATGGAAAAAGTCATTTTTTCAACTATTGCATATAGGTTAGGTTTTCACCCTCTGCATTTTTCATATTGTTGGATTTTCTTCTTTTCCATAGGATCGATCCCACTGAAGTGCGACACAAAACCTTCTCTTTTTCTTTATAAGTGTCGTAACTAGGTGGTAGATGTTGGGCCCGAGATATGATCACTTTTATGACGGTTATTATACACTTTTTTTACTTATACATATGTGTTTTTCATCTTTTGAAGGAGATTTTTGAAGAATTTTATGTTAAAATGGTATGATCAACATAAGGTACGTGTGATTCATGTTTAATGTCATTATTGGGTATAATTCATCACGTTTTATGATTTCCAAGAGCTAATTCATGTTTTTCTGGTGTTACAGGGAAAAAACGCACCATGTTTCTTCTTCCGGTACTTGATCCGACACTTCTTCCAACACTTGTTCTAGTACCCAATTTGTCACTCTATCCAACACTGTGTATTGCACAAAAAATAGAGGGTGACTTGGCGGTTATGGTATTGGTGACCAATGATGGGCGAATTGGGAACATGGGTTTTGTTTATGCTTTCCCCCTCCAGCTACTGAGCTCTCGACAACTCAGTTTTGGTTGTTCAACTGAGCGATTATTGGCTCACTCTGTTTCAGTACTTAGGGCATCATTTATTGTAATTTTCCAAATTTAGAAGTGGCTTGACCCTCCTGTGGTTGACCACTTGGTATGTAAGCTTATAAATACCACTAGGATGGTTAGATAGTTGCTAAGCAGTAGATATATCAATGTGATAGACAAAAATACATTTTACTATGTTTTTCATTTTACATTGCCAGATTATACAGTAACTGCGTTTTTGAGGTTTTATGGTGAATTCAGATTGTTGAGTTTGTGGTGTGATTTTAGAAAGTGACCATGACTTGCTAGGGGGGCCACCAATAGTCTTGTAACTGTCTTTTTGTTTTTTTATGCATTTCATAATTTAGTTGTTCTCTTTATTTTCTGTACATGCATTTTTATTGTTAATTAGTTTGCTGCTATAGTTTAATTACTTTGATTCTCTGTTGCAGGTTAGAATGAAGAATTGTGCTAACATGAATTGATCTTATAGATTAGGAACGGATCTGAAAATCCCTAGACTAACCCCATGCGCAATTAGATATTAGATTATGCTTTCTTTTATGATTTTATAGTCAAGTTTAAAAAAAAAGTTTTAATTGGACTAGAACAGATTTTTTATTTGGGTTCTCTTCGACAAGGATTTGATGGATGGATAGAATTAATTCCATTTTTTTATTATAGCTTGCTTATCTCATTTTTGAATAGATATTGTTTAATTAGTTGTTGATTAATGTAGTTGTCAGCTTAATTTTAATGTGATATTTTAATTTTCATTCTTAAGCACTTTCTTATTCTAGTTTGAATTGTTAGAATAGATCTAGCATAGTTCCATTTCATTTTATTTCTTAGTTAATTATTGATTTTAAGTATGAATTTTTCTTATGTAGTGTAGAAGTACAATGATGATCTCGTTATACTGTTGATGGTTAATAAATATGTAGGGTAATTGATGATTGTTTTGTCATGGCTAAATTCTCTTTAGATTGTTTAATCCTTACCTTTCACTTTGCTATTGACATTAGTATTGAGCTTATACTCCTTGAATTGTCCTTTGTTGTCAAGTGCCATCGAGATATCATCTGACACTGAAGACATTCACACAACCACCAACATTATATTTGAATTGTCATAGGTTAAAAGATAGTTTTCCTATTTTCATAGGTTAAAGGATAGTTTTCTTGCTTTCATATGTTAAAAGATCTAGTTTCTTTCTTTCATAGATCAAAAGATAGTTTCTTTCTTTCATAGTTTAGAAGATAGTTTTATTGTTGTTGTAGGATATATAGTCTTTTGCTTTGATACGTTAGAGAACAATTTGCTTATCATAGACTAAAGGTTAGTTGTTAGTTCTTCTTGCTTTCAATTAAATAGATTTCCTTCATGAATTAGAAATAGCTTTGAATTAAGAATTTAGTCCACTTGCCTCTTAGGCTAGATAGTTGTTCAATGAGAAGTTTTAATTTGATTACTTGCAGTAGTTAGTTGTCTTTGCTTACTTGTCTATTTCTTTAGTAGGTTAGTTAGTTGTCTTTGCTTACTTGTCTATTGCTTTAGTAGGTTAGATAGTTGTCTTTGCTTGCTTGTTTACTTTATTTAGTAGGTTAGTTAGTTTTATTCGCTTTCTTGTTTATTTATTTGCTTTCATAGGGTAGTTACTCATTGAATATAGGTTGGCAAGTTAAAATAGTTTGGTTTTTTTATTTGCTTATTGATATGTTTAGATAGTTTCTTTTTCTTATTGTTATAAAATAGTTTGCTTCAAGTAGGGTTTTTACTTGTTTTCTTAGAACTATCCATCGATCCTTGGCCCAAAAGTACTTAGGTTACCTAGTTTCAAGTTTCTTAGTAGGATTTTCTCATTAGATATCTTTGCTTGAGTAGATTAGCCTTAGATAACCACTTCTTTAGTTAGACTATAATACTACCAGCCCTTCTACCTTTGGCATATATTTTTCTACAAATCTAAGTTTACTTACCCTGGGTTGACAATTTAATTGAGGGTTTTTACTGTGTTTTTAGTGCATATAGAACACCCATCATTTTTGGCATCGTTGTCAGGGAGTTGTCTTAAGGTAAGAAGTAGTTAGGAAATAGATCATCCTTAGACCTTATCATTAGCTTGGTGGCAGGGGAGATTTAAGACAAGAGGTAAGAACCCGTGCATCTTCTATAGCAAGTTCCCCCAAACCCAATGGTAGTTTTTACTTCTTCTTTTTTTTGTTTCATGAATAGACCTAGAAACCAAATGGTAAATTTTTTTTTTTTTTTTTTCTTTCTTTCATGAATAGGCCTAGAGATCCACAAGGTAGATACATTAAATCAAAATCAAACCTTTCAACTAAGGTTCTTTCCGATCTCTTTGGGGGAAGGAACGTTCCTCTTATAAAATCCGCATACCGATACTGAAAAACAGAACCTAGCTCAACTCAAAGAGATAAAACAGTCACTCAAGAGACTAACACAGGGAGCACTATAGAACAATAAATTGAAGCATCAATCATATTAAGAAAGGAGGCAAGACGACTTGATCCTTCTGCTGAACCAAACAATACAACCTTTGCTTTTACACCACCACCAGGGGACCCTAATTTTAAGGACATCATAGACCCTGAACAAGTGAATATTTTGTTTGGTAGTTCAACCGATGTAATCATCTCTCAAATTGACATAGAAACTTTCGCACCAATAGTCTCAACCGACTTGAGTAGAGTCCCAAACATCCAATCCATAGGAATACCTTTCCATCAAAGGGAAACCTTGTTTTGTTCAAAGATAAAACCACCTAGGTACTCTCTTTTTGGAAATCAAGAAAATATGGATGACCAGGAAGACCATAACAATGTAAGACATGGGGAGGAATAAGAAACTAGAAACCAAACCGAAACTACCTTCAGGTTTCCGATTTTAGACACGACTCCAAATTTAAACATGAAGAATATTCCTCTCTCAGCACTGCCTACCTTTTACGGTAAAAATAGTGAAGATCTAGACACCTTCCTATTTGAATTTGACATCTGATGTAGGAGATACAACTACATACAATATGCCCAGAAGTTAGAACTCTTTCCTGCCACCCTCAAAGACTTTGCACTAAGATGGTTCATGGGGTTGGGAGAATCTAGTATTAGGTCTTGGGAAGCCATGAAAGACATATTTCTTAATAAGTACCAATACTACTGCAAGACCAAAGAGTCTAATAATGACATCTTTAAAATCCAACAATTAGAAGACAAGACCCTCTAATATTATATGGAAAGATTTGGTTATATCTCGTAGGTGTCAAAATACCATGACCTCCCAGAGGATGCAATTAGGGTTATTTTCCTTAAGGTAATTTCAGAAGAATATCTAGATATGCTTAACATGATGGCATAAGGCGACATCTCTCATAAACCATTTGCTGAAATATGTGAAATGTGTACAAATTACTCAAGGAGTAGAGCCAAAATAGGAAATAATGTTCGGGACCCTTACAACAGAAACTTAAAACCAATTAGTTCAGGTGGTATCACAAGAGAAGATATAGGGAACCTCTTAGAGAACATCAAGACATATATCTTAAGCACAATAGGTTCCCAATTGGACACCCTAAAAATAAAAAATAAAGAAGAGGAGGGAAATGCAGCAATGATCATATATTGCCCAAGATGCAGGAGGAAGCATTCCTCAAGGGAATTCCCATTAGATAACATTTCAGTTTGTGGCTTATGTACAGAAGATAATGTGACTGAAAAATGTCCATCATTGTCTAGTTTATTATCCATCTATAGGAGCGAAGATTCTAGGGAGTCTTCTTATGCACCTAGGAGGCCATGGCAGCTTAGGAATCAACCCACATACCCAGATCTACAGTGTCAAGTTCCACCCTATTATCAACAAAAAACAACAGTGGATCTCACCAGGTTGGAAAAATTGGTCTACTCAGTACCAAAATCCTTTCTTTCAAGGATGGAGAGGAGGTCATAACCAAGGAAACCCTCAATATCCACCTATCCCTATGTCCAACCATCCTTATCCTCAGATCCCACTGAACACTCTACAACTTCTGCCGGATTTTGTTCCACCACCTTTACCTCCTATTCCACAACAAAAACTGATACAATATCAAAATGTTGGCTCCCCGAGACCGACACTATTACTGGCATAGCAAGTGTCAAATCCCAATAATAATCCCCCTCAACCTCTTCACAATGTTGAGATGCAGGCCTTCCCGACATATATTATCACTCATGTTCCATTAAAGGAAATTCAACTAAGATAGGGAAAAGTTCTAGAGAGGCAAAGAACTTCAGTAGTCATCCAGGAAGAATAAGAAGAAGAAAAAACCAAACAACCCACAGATGACACTAGGTGGGAAGATGTTATTATCTTGAAGAATCAAGAACCCAAGCTTCCCCAAATGAACCTTCACAAATTATGAAGGTCCCTCCTTATCCAGACTGATTGGTAATCGAAAAACCTACCACTCGACCGAAATTTGACATTTTGAATGAATTGAAAAATATTTGTGTCAAGATTTCTCTTCTTCAAGCCATTAAATACATTCCAATATACAGTAAGGTAGTCAAAGAATTGTGTATCAAAAATCCAGGTAGGAAGAAAAAGGATCCCCCTACAATACACTTGATAGGAGGACTTTCCAAATACATATCAGAGCATCCAAAACTAGAAAAATATGGGAACCCAAGAAACCCCGCAGTGACCATAACCATTAATGAGGTCTCCATTGGAAACACTCTCATAGACCTAGGGGAAACCATTAATGTTATGACTACTACTACCTTGGAACAATTACAGTTACAACCTCTTATTCAACCTACCCCAACCATTTTGGAATTAGCATATAAGACTAGGGTTATACCTGAATGAAATTTAGATGATATCATGGTTACTTTAGCTCCATGGAAGTACCCCATATATTTTCATGTCATTCATTCAAAGGATCCTACCAAAGGCCATCCTTTTATTTTTGGAAGACCTTGGTTAGCCACAGCCAATGCATTCATTAGCTGTAGAGAAGGAGAAATGGCCATCTCGAATGGTCTCTCTATCCAGAAGCTCAACATTTACCCTCCAACTCAACCTATTATGGAGAATCTATGGTGGCTTGAATGTCCATACAAGAATGAGGACTAGGAAGAATCTATATTGCCAAGTGACCATGCATGGGCACTACAGAAGCACACAACAGAAAATGTGCTAAACCAATTTATTTCTGCTATCACATGTGTGTATTTTCCACAGTCTTTTCCCCAATTTGAATACATGTTTGGGGAAGAATTTCAAGAACAATTAGACCCATCCATTTTGTCTTTGACATCTTTTATTTTTGATATTGATGAGTCTCCCATGTCTTATACTATGCCCTATGAGATTAGTCCAGGAAACATTTTACATATAAACTCTAGGCTAGATACAGACCAACAAAAACAGTTAGTAGATATCCTTAAAGAAAAATTGGGATCATTTTCCTAGGAATACACGGACATGAAGGGTATACACCCCAACACATGCATCCATCACATATATACCCAGGGGGGGAAGTAACACATGTTAGGTAACCCCAGAGAAGGATGGACCCAACACTTAAAGATATAGTCAAGGAGGAGATCCAAAAGTTATTAAATGTCGGATTTATCTATGCCATCTTTGACAGTAAGTGGGTATCCCTGCTTGTAGTGGTTCTAAAGAAAGTGACTGGGAAATGGAGAATTGGTGTTGATTTTTAGGAACTCAACAAAGCCACTCTGAAAGACTACTTTCCTCTTCCTTTCATTGACAAAGTTCTAGATACCTTGTCTGGAAAGAAGTATTTCTCCTTTCTATATGGGTACAAAAGGTACAATCATATTCTTATAGAACCCAAGGAAGAGGACAAGACTACCTTTACTTGTCCTTGGGGCACCTATGCTTATAGGGTCTTACCATTCAGATTGTGTAATGCTCCTACCACTTTTCAATGAGAAGTATTAGGGATATTTTTTGAACTTATTCATCATTGTGTGGAAGTCTACATGGATGAATTCACAGTCTATGAAAACACTTACCAAGAATCCTTAGACAATTTAGAAAAAGTCATCATCAGATGCTAGGAAATGAACCTATCTCTAAGTCATGAAAAATGCCAAAAGTTGTTAACTGAGGGAGTGCTTCTAGGACATCATGTTTCATCTAAAGGGATAAAAGTTGATCCTGCAAAGACTAAGCTCATCATCAGACTTCCACCCCCCAAGAATTAGAAAGAGGTGAGAAGCTTTCTTGGACATGCCGGATACTACCGGTGGTTTATTGAAAATTTTACAAAGATTGTTGTACCTATGTTTGGATTACTAATAAAAGATGTTGATTTTGTTTGGATTGAGCAGTGTCAAACTTCCTTTAAAACCCTCAAAGCTAAGTTGTCTATGGCACCAGTTCTTAGAAGTCCCAATTGGACTCTCCCATTTAATATATCCACTAATGCCTCTAACACCGAAATAGGAGGGGTATTAGGGAAGAAAGAGGACCAACAGTCCTATGCCATTTATTTTGTGGGCAAGAACTTGTCCCCTATTGAGTTCAAGTACACAGTCACCGAGAAAGAATTCTTGGAATTTGTTCATGATATTAACAAGTTTCATCATTAAATTACAGGTTATGAAGTATTTGTACACACTGATCATTCTTCCATTAGATTCCTCATGAATAAACCTCTAAATAATGGCTGAGTGACTAGGTGGATTTTGTTATTGCAATAATTTAATATCACTGTGCTTGAACGACCTGGAAAGGATAATGTAGTAGCTAACTTTCATTCTCGAATAAAAAATGAGGATGATGATATCCCTGTAGATGATAGTTTCCCGGATGAGCACCTCTTTCCCCTTTCTGTCAATACCCTATGGTTTGTGGATATGGAAAACTATCTAGCTATTAGAAAATTACCATATCATTTGTCACCTCATAAAAAGCGGAAAATTATTACACAGAGTGCTAATTACTCTTGGGTTGGTCATGATATTTTTTCACACAGGTCTTGATTTGATTATTTATAGATGTGTCCGAGAGGATGAGGTACCTGAAATACTACAAAGTTGTCATGATGGACCATGTGGTGGCCATTTTTCCGACAAACGTACAACATATAAGGTGTTACATTCGGGTTACTATTGGCCTATAATTTTCAAAGATGTTGCTAAGCATGTGATAAGTTGTGATAGTTTCCAAAGGATAGGAAGACCTATGTCAGATGACGAAATGTCTTTGCATTCCCAAGTTATGATAGAAACCTTCGAAAAAATGGGCCCTCGAATTTGTAGGACCAATTTCACCCATGTCCCATAGGAAGAACTATATTTTAGTTTGTACATACTATGTCACCAAATGGGTAGAAAAAGCCCTATTCAGGGCTACAAAGAAGTCTGTTTTCGAATTTATCTATGAAGACATATTTACCCGCTTCAATGTCCCTCATGAAATTTTTACTGACGAGGGAACTCAATTCACTTCCAAGCTAATGAAAGAGATAACAAAGAAATATGGGATTAAACATTGTAAATCTTCTCCATACCACCTGCAAGCCAATGGTCAAGTAGAATCCACAAACAAAGTTCTGGATGCCATATTGACCATGACTATTCAATTACATCATCAGGATTGGGCTGATAGGCTCCAAGAGGCTTTGTGGGCATACCGAACTACCTAGAGAAATACCATTGGGCATACCCCTTATGTACTAGTGTACGAGAAAAAGGTACTTTTACCTATAGAATTCCAAGTAAGGATCTTCCATATTTCCATAGAATTAGGAATGAACCTAGATGAGGCTCAGAAGCAATGAGCCCTACAATTGAATGAATTGGATGAAATTAGGTAAGATGCCATCCAACGAATGATATTAGTACAAAACTAGAGAAGCAAGTGGCATGAAAATTTTATTAAAAAGAAACACTTCCAACCTGGTGATTGGGATCTATTGTTTTATCTCGATTCAAAAAATTTAAAGGCAAACTTACCACCCAGTGGTTGGGCCCTTATAAGGTAGACACTATATATGATAATGAAGCTATAAAAATTAAAACAATTGACGATGGACAAGTCTCCTTTGTGGTAAATGGACACCGACTTAAATTTTATCATAAGCCCATTTCCAGAGAGAATTTTCTATAGGTCATATCAATTGAAAAGGCATTGGTCTTAGTAGATGGAGAATTCCCCCCTCGTTCTTGAAAATTTTTCTGAATTTCCTACTGTATATATGTAAATGTTTTTTGAATTTTGTTAATAAGGCAATTCTAGAGATTTTTGTAAGTATTTATTTCACCAGGAGTACATAGTTTCAAGGATCTTTCTTAAAAAATTGTTACACTTGAATTTTGTGTCTGCTAAAGCATCAAATGAATATTGACTCAGTGTAATTAGCCATATTTTTGCAAACATTCTCATTTTTTAAGGCATTCTAAAGCAGTTGTTCTTAAAACTCTTCACCACTGTATAAGGAAGTGATACCATAACTATCAAGCCTAGAGGTCTCCCGTACAATTTTTCCAAGAAACTGGAGTAAGTGAGTCAAGTGTCTTTATCAAAGAGTAATAAGAAGGTCTAATTAGTGGTTATTCATGGAAACATCACAATAACTACAAAGGAAGAAAGTAAGTTGAACCTAGAGATACCTTTGTGTTCTTTTTCTACTGTACCATCCACTACACACTAAATATCTTGATTGTATCATATTTTTAGATAGGCCACGTCTTATTAAGTACCCCTTACATCGGGAAAATCACTAAGTAATATAACAAAAAGTCATCCTCTAACATAAATACCATTCCAATTGAAAAAAAAAAGAGAAAGAAAAAGTTGTCTTCGGAGTTGTTCCCCCATCTCCTTGCATAAATCAATCTTATACTAAAATCTTAAAGGATGGAGGGCCAGTCTCTGAGGGTTTAAGAGTCTAACCCACTGGGATATTGAACAGGTCCGCTGGCAGTGGGTACCGGCCTATGGTATGAATAGGTAAACCCTTCTGAGTACGGAACAGGCTTGCTTGCTACGGGGCATTCTACCTAGCAAGGATGGTAATCTGACACAAATAAATAATAAACTTAAACTTGTCCCAATGCATGACATTAATTGCAGACAAAGATGACATGAAGTATGTGTGGTTAAGCTAGGGTTAATGAATCTCATACACTTTCCATTGGGAAATAACTCTAAGACTATCTTGAAACTCTCTTTCCTATCTCTTCTTATTTATATATAGGATCTCTTTTCCTATAGGTGGGACCATCTTCTAACCATCTCATTAGACCAATCTTTGAAATTTTATCTTTACACTTGACATACTATAAATCTTCAATTATTGGGGGATACTGACTGGTTTCCTATACTTTTGATTGGGAGGTGTCACAATACTTAGGTGTGGGGGAGGGGTTCATGAGCTGACAAATGATGATTTCCTAAGAGAAATATATCTTTTCAAGAGTTTTTGTATTATCTCCATGATACAGGTTATTACATAGATAGTCATTTTTATTTTTGAAGTGTTAAACACCTACGTGTTGTAAATTACTGAACATATATTTAACATACCACTTTTATCGTTTTATCTTTCATTACAAGCTGCATATTGTAGGTTTGACAATACATGTTTTATTCTTTATATAGCCTATTCATTGTAGGCTTTGACATTATATGTTATATGAAAGAGGATTGAGTGAGCATGACGACAAAATCGACAACAAGGGTACATTTTGCCTCTGCTCATTTACCATTGTGACTGTCAAAAACATTTAATTTGTAGGCTATCCATTACAGGAAGTGAAAATGTATTTAACACAAAGGTACCGGATGAAGTACCGCATGAGGTTCCATATGAAATGACGTATGAAGTGCTGAACGAAGTGTCATGTGAATTACACACTAGTAACTGTCCTAGATTCCAGGTAACTAGAACTCATTTACATTCAATTGAATTAGTTGCAGAAATTGATTGTATATGCTCCATATGTTTATGATCAAATGTCCAAGTCAAAAGACTTCGACATTGATCTAACCATGCATCATTACATTGCCCCAAAACGATCCATTTAATTTGAAATTCCCACACATGGCATCTCACACACACAGTTGTGCAACGTACTCCACCATAAGCGCATTCAAAATCAGGTTGGGCAACCATTATCTTCATTTTTCCCTTTACATTTCCTCTGCCTTGCGTTAAGGAATCAGGCCCAACCTCTGCCAATTCATCCCTTATTCAAATCGTGCTCAAACAGTGCCCAATTTGTGCCATCTCTTGGCCTGTTTGTGCCCTTTCTTGGTTAAGTTCACCTCTATCACAATGCCCAGGAGATACTCCTCGTATGCAGACTTGTTTTCCATTCGCGAATTTGCACAGTGCAGAGAAGTGTTTTTGCACACACGATGGGGGCCATTTTTGTCTAGCTTGTAGGGACATGATGATAGCCTCTCCATGCAATTTGTAGTCGATTTCTATGGTAAGACAACACATGTAGGGTCTCTTACCTTTGAAGTTTCAGAAAAGTCCATTTCTGCAGCTACAAAGATCCCAAGAATGGCAGATAGATGGTTCAAAAACCACCAGTTGTCGCACTCAAGTTATAATAGATTGTTTAAGCCTGAATTCAAGAGAACTTTAAGAGAAAAAGGGTATGCTAAGGAGTGGATAAAGGAAAAATTGATCAATCCCCTCATCGTCATCACAAGGTTAATTACATGTGAAGGTAGATAATCCACCTTCAAAGCTTGTCATTTCATATTGTTGGTCATTTTCTGTTCAACAAACCTTTGAACTTCATCTTCTATTTTATCAAAATCTTGGAGAAGATGTCCTCTCAAGTGAGGAATAATGTGACTAACCCCCACAATAGTCTCTTCCACCATGGCTTGATCAAACTCCTTGTTCTTGCCAAACTACAGAAATAGGGGAAAAATTGGGATGCCTTTATCTACCAATTTGCAAACCCTCACTTGATAGTTAAGACTGGAAAAATGCCACTTAGCCTAAAAGCTATCTCTCCATCCAAGCCTCGCTCTCTAAGAACTCCAAACACCCTTCCACAAACCCTCTCTTTTTCAGAACAATACCAAAAGCTTGTTGATATCCCTACTTCTTCATCGGGTAAAAAGACCAAGAGAAAATACCAAAAGAATCCTATTGTTAACCCCCCAATGCCTTCACTCTCTCTTGATCCTACACCTAAAAATATCCAAGAAGTAATGCAACAAGACTTTCCCATCATTCCCACAAACAAGAGGGGAGCCAATCAATTTGGTAAAGGACCCTTTTGTAAGAGTACCTGGAGCACAAGAACCAAGCCTTATGCAAAACATCCACCTGCTTCAGACCCTATCCAAGTGTCCTCTGACCTTGAGAGCCCTCACAAGAAACCTAGGGAAGTTTTTACAGATGGATTAGAGCCACTAAGAAAAAAAAAATCAAAACCTACCTCACCTTACCGATCTCCCATCACTCCTACTTCACCCATGCCTACTCTAGATCCTAAAACTGATAGATTTTCCACATCCCTCAAAGGATCTAAGCCTTCCTCGGAGATCATTGATTCTACCCCAACCATAGAGGAGCTACAAAAGGAAAACCATCATCTTCTCCAATAGTTGGAGGAAAGGAAGACAATAGATACACACCTTCATCATG
>JASDQU010308180.1:62499-109834 GCA_032191745.1 Picea mariana
TTCTTGGTAGCTTCGGCCCGTGGGCTCTTCCCTTGATGGTTTTGGTGTTGAGTTATTTTCTTCAGCATATGGAGAGACGACTCTATTATAAAAGCATTAGTAGACACTTCACTTCACGTTGCCTCTTCTACTGCATCTGGCACGCTGGAATGAGGTCCAAGCCTAGCTCATCGACAAGCCCGCTTCCCTGATTGGAACCGTCGACCCTTCATTTGCTAAGTTGTAGGTTGGGGATGAGACATTCCGAGTGGGGTTGGGCTTGACTTTTCTTGTGGACTTAGACCTTCACTTGTGGACATGTAGTGCACAAACCTTTCTCCCTCTTGGAATTTCTCCTCGACGCATTGTGTTAACAATCTTGCGACTTGGCATTGTGTGTGTCTCTGGCTAGATGTCTTGGAGTTTGGGCCCACGTATTGAACTGAAGCACCCATTGTGGGATCCTCTTTCGTGGCAGTGTGTGTTCTTGGCCGCTGGGATTTGGTGTGTTAGCTTGTGTGTTGTATGGTTGTTGTGCGCTAGCTCGGGAATTATGAGCTTGGTCTTCGGCCTGCTACATCCTTTTTTTTTTAGTTGTGTTGGTCACCTGGTATGGCCCTCGGGTGCTTGGCACGGATAAATGGAGGTTGGGCCTTCAAGCCCAATNTGTATATTGTTTGACATGTAGTATAATATGGTTTGTGGACTTTGGTATATGCACTAGATTTTTTTATATATCTTCTCTTTATTTTTATTTTTTTTATTAGTATTTTTTTTTCTATTTTATTAGTTATTAATATATTATATATATGTTTATTCCTATATGGTTATATATATATATATATATATATAGAAAATCATACATATATATAGAAAATCCTGAGCAGAATGCATCGCTTGAAAGGGCCATTATGCACATAACTTGTAAGATGAATGGCATAAAAGATATTTGTAAGTTATTTAGATGGTTCCCATTATGCATTATATCTAGGTCATAAGCAATTACATTGCCTGTTACATGGAAATGCACTTGAAAAGAAAAGAAATCAATGTGTCATTCCATACAAATAAATTTTATTATTATATTGTTTTTGCAAAAAAAAACTTGTAACAATTATAGAGATGTTCCAGTGAATTAGATTGATATTTGATGGCTGTGATTTTACATTGTAGTTTCACGTTTGAGTAAAATCCATTTCATGTCAATCATGCTTGAATTTGTGTTTAGCCATTTATAAATTTTCACCAATACCCACCAAATCGATAAAAGAGAGCAAAATATTAGAGAAGATTTGGTGAATTAGACTAATATTTGATGGTTGCGATGATAAGAAGCATATGCTGTACTGAAGTTTCATGTTTCTGTTAAATCCATTTCATGTCATTTACAACCAAATGTGTGGCTAACCTTTTGTAACTTTCCACCAGTACCCACCAATTGGATAAGAGAGCAAAAGGTATGCTAGTTAGGCCATGTTAAAACTCTTGGTTTCTCTTTTCCTTTTTGAATAATTATATAGGTATAGTACTCTATTATTTTTTTTTAAAGTCTCATGGGTAGAATTGATATATACATATATAGATATTTTTTTTGTTTAACTATTTGTTTATTTATTTGAAGCAACTGTTAAAATTCACTTAATACTTTCACTGTGTAGAATATTATACTATTTTACTTTCAATGTGCATAATGTTTATATATATAGATCTGTATATAAAAAACAATTTGTGGGCTTGGCTTGCAGGTTAGGTGGAGCTGGAGCTTTGATTATGAGCTTGGCCCTCAAGCCCAGATTTATATCTGATTAAAGGGTTTCAGGGCCCCCAATATATATTTACCCTAAACAATTTATTCAGGGTTTCAATATAACTAATTAGAAGTTGTTTAAATTTCTGGGTGGGGGTTGTTTAAATTTCTGGGTTGGAACAGTTCCATTCCTGAACATTCCTTCATATATGAGGGTAGGTGGGTAGGCCTTGGTCCAAGTTTTTAAACTAGGGCTCTGATACCATGTGTAAGGTATCTTCCAACAGAGCCTTATAAAACATAAATTAAAATAGAGAAATGTTATTCTAACTTTTGAACCATTCATTATTCAATATAATTAAAATTTATAAGCAACATCATAATAAGCCACGTATTCAGCATAATAATGAAAATACATACCTCTAACTGATGCTTCTGTTGTTCTCCAACTCTGCCTAATGCTCTGCCCAAAACCGTCTAACCTCCTAGCCAGCTAGGAACAGAGCCTCTCCGGCTCCCTAGCTCTAGGATTCTGTAAGGATTCCTAGCCCCCGAGCCCAAAACTCCCAGCAACAGGTGCCCCCTGTCTCAGTCCACCAAACTCCAACCAGTACCTCAAGCAAAAAACAGAACCATCCTCCAACAAGCTACTCTAGCCCCAAACCAACAATACAGTCCTCTCCTCTCTCAAAATGATAGCCCCAAACCAACAATACAGTCCTCTCCTCTCTCAAAATGATGCTCACTCCCCAAAATAAAAAGTCGTCTCTCAAATTTTTTTTCCCCTCCTCATATCCTCCTTCCCCCCTCCCTCATTCAATGCCTTCTCCCTTTCATTAAGACTCACCCACCTTATCCCTCCATTCAATGCCAACCACCTTATCCCCTTCTCTTTAATGGTTCCATCAGTTAATGCAAAATAATAAATAATAATTTATTAAACTAGATTTTATTAAACATATATTTAATCATTAAATTAATTAATTAGTTAATTAAACCAATTCACATTCAACAAATATTTAACCAAGACAATTAATTAATTAATTATTTAAACTAATATACATTAAACAATTAATTAAACCATGACAATTGATTAATACTTAGGGTTGTTACAGTGATCTAGTATGGCCTTAGGAAGTTGTTCTCATTACATAGAGATGTGTCCTCCTCTGTTTGGTTACTCTTCCAAACATATGGATAGTTTGTGGTACCTCATGTGCCACAGACTTCTGTCAATAACACGTTTCCTGACTCTTTCATGTATCATGCTCTCTTCCAAGGGGAAGTCTTGAAACCTAAGCCAATCATTCTATGATATGTCTCTTGACCTTCATGAGTCAACCATCCTAATAATTCTTTCAAGTTCTTATTTATAATCAATGAAGTTATGTGCCTGATGATCAAGGTCCTCCAATATTTCCATGACGACATGTCGAATACCTCAGAGTAATGAGTCTTATGCTCCTTTTATACTCCTACTTGCGTTTTGAAGATCTTGAAGTTATTTCTTGAGTTATGAAGTTATCATCTCGATTCTCTAGCCACATGAATTAATGCCTCCTGAAGATTCATGTGACATTGTATATCTTCCGATGATTTTGAGATGTAGATCCATTGTGTATTATTTGCATCTACACTTTATATTGGCATACACATTGGCCATGTTTCCATGATTACTATATATATGGTATGGATATGCAGTGTACTTGATTGGAAACCATGCTTAGCTTGTCCCAAGCATGGGAATTCTCGCCTCGGTGATCATTATTATATTATTGTAGATGACGCGCTCACGAATACTCGCTTGGGTTTACTTGACTCAAATTCTTTCTCACTTTATTAAATATGTTGTAATGCATTTAGGCCATCAATTTCTCTTCTGACCTCACACATTAGGGAGCATCTTTTATAACTCAAAATGACACTTCTATGCATCCTTGATGTTGTCCTACTCATTCATACATCTTCCAACCCATTTTGATGGAGTCATTCTCAAAAAATGAATTTTTATATGGAATACACACCCTGTTTCATATGTATATCATGTACATATGCTAGTTGCATACCTGAAATCCCATGCACATATGCTAGTTGCATACCTGAAATCCCATGCACATATGCTAGCTGCACTACTAAAATCACGTGTGTGCTATAAAAAGTGACAAAAAATATAAAATCTACACTTTCCAGTAGAGTTTACGGGATAACTTAGGTTTTGAAACCATCTTACCTCTCGTATCCCTTCTAGAAACTAATTAACCATCATTTTATCATATAAAAAAGGCCCTAGGGGGGTCATTTGGAGATATCAAACTAGAGGCAAGAGAACTTTGCCAAATTTTCTCCCCTGTTTTCCAATATTTCTGAATTTTGCTCTGAGTTTTATCCTAAACATTCCCTTCCATCTATTCTTTTCCCCTTATATTGGCATGTTGGTGGTGAAGAGGAACCTAGGCAAGGTTCGTGGAGCGACGCCAACAAAAATCATGTTGTAACCTCCAATTTTGTTATTAATAAAAGAGAAAAGTTATTTTCCCAGATCTTTATGTCTATGTGTTTGTGCTTATGAATCTTTTCATGAATAACTAACTATTTAGATAATATTGATAATTAAGTATATGTTGTCCTAGTTTTTTATGTAGCATTGTTTCAGGCCAGCTTTGGGAGGAGGCCTGCAATATTGGAACATACAACAACAGGAATGGATCGACATCAGCCGTAAGGAATTAAGGTACATGTTTCTATCTTCCTTATCTTCCCTTAATTATCATAAGGTTGTGTTTAGTTTGGGGTATAATATAACCTTTTCTGTCTTTTAGGGTGTCAAGGCTCTGCCTAGTCTCTAGACCCAGATTAGGGGGATTTTCCCCATAGCACCATTGGGTCAACAAGAACTAGGTAGTCAACCACATGTGCATATGGATTGTACCTAATCAATGCTTTCGAAATGTGAATATGTAAGTGATGCATTTTTCTAATTTGATATTTTTCTTTCCCTTTTGTGGGTTTATGAAGCTACTTCACATTCAATTGAAATGTATGTCCATTATCAACTAAGTTTTCCATCCTCAATCTATTTCAAATGAAATTTTATGTTGTTTTCATAATACCATCCTCTAGATCAAAACCTAGTGTTATTATTTCTCTGCTACCTTTACGAATTTCATTATAATATTCATAGCTAACGATGGGTTATTCATCATCAACGACATTTTCTTTCCTCTTATGATTTAAATGGGTTTCATCTAAATCAACAATTTATTGATAATCAATAGGAATGGAATCATCCCTGAGCATCGCTCTTTTTTGTTTCTCTTATTTATTCTTCTTGCGAGAAGGAGTGATAACCTAATTGGGACTAATCTCAACAAAATATTCATTTGGAGTTTCCTCATATTCAAATGTAACCTTTTTAGGATTTATAGAACGAAGATTTTTCTTTCTTATTTCATGTTCTTTTCTGTCTACTCATGTAGCTTCAACCTCTATTAATTTTTGTTTCTTTTTCCTTCCTTCTTGTTCCTTATCTATATGAAAGGCATTGATGAATTCCATGATCTTTTTATCTGTAGAGTAAATCCCCACTAACATATGTGAAAGTCTTTCAAAAAAATCCTATAAAAATAAAATACAACATTCCCATGCCAAACAAAATTAAAAATTAACATGATACTAAAAATAATACATGATACAAAAATAAAAATAAACAAACTTACATTGCCTTTTTCAATGTCTTCAATGATAGATGCACATAATCCTATAAAACATTCATCCTTGTTATAATTGCTCAATTTCAAACAATATCTAATCTTAATATAATTTCTGACTTTTTTCATAAGTACATAAATAATATATGTTTCTGGCACCAAACATATATCTTGTAACAATCCAAGTGGATGATAATTTGCTTGCACATGTTCAAACTCAACACAATACAAATATAAATGTTCTCCATTGTTTCCTTGTTTGTCTTTAACAAACCAAGATTATTGCAGTTTGTTTTCACCTTACACAATTTTCCACTCTCTAACATTCTTCATTGCCCTTGACAACTCAGGTGTTGTACCTTGAAAAAATGTGCTATCAATTTGTTGCCTAGCATTCATGGAGGTCCCGGTTGCAATTTTTGGATGCCATTATTGCAGGTCATGATCCAGATACATTCACAGGTATTTTCTTTAATACCATATTTCCTATATGAACAATTATAAAAATAAATCAGGCTTGCGAAGTGATTACATTATAATAAATTAAAAAAAAAAAAACATTGACCATAAAAACTAAACTTATTTTTTTTACCCATGGGGTTACTCGGGCGATGCTAGTACCAAGTCTTGGCCTACGAGGGATGGGACGATGCTAGGAATTGCCTCAAGCTCCCTTGTAGGACAAGTCATGATCCCGCGTGGCAGGTCATTCCTCCCACTAGCCACCATGGGCCAAAACTATAAACAAATTCATTAAAAAACAATAAAAACTGTAAATGTTTTATAAAAAGTATATCAATTTTTTTTTCTTCAAAAAATATTAATAATTTTGTTAAAATTTCTTTGAAAAAGGTCTGTATTTTTTTTTTTAATTTAAATTTGTGATTTCTTTAGAAAAAAATAGAAAACATCTAAAAAAATTTAGGGTTTTTTATAATTTTCACATGAAAAAATTTCATGTAATTCAAAGATGATATTACATATATATTTTTTGGTAAATGGTAAGAATTTAAAACATAGCTAACCTATGAAATGCTAGATTCTCCTCGAATGTCTTCTCGATGTTTCTCCCTTGTAGATTGCTCCAAACTATTTAACGAACGTTGCCCAATATTTAACGCAATGTAAAAAGACAAAAAAAGATTGTTTATATATAACAAAGATGATATATGTTATTGTTAAGTGTAATGAATGCAGGATAAATAAAAAAGAATAAGACTGTGTACACACATACCTAATATTATATGGATCATCGCTAAGTTTAATGAATGTGGGATAAATAAACAAACATGAAAAATATTGTAATTAACAAATAAATAATGAATTAATAAAGTAAAAGTTGTTTTTACTTTTGAAGTGAAAATATTAGAGGGAAAAAATTGGGTGGGGGGGGAAGATTTAGGAGGGAATATTTTGGGGGGAAATTTTGGAGGGAAAAGTTCATTCTGCAAGTTATAATATTGTCATTAGGAGGGAATATTTTGGGGGGAAATTTTGGAGGGAAAAGTTCATTCTGCAAGTTATAATATTGTCATTAGGAGGGTGAGCATTTTTATCATTCTATGTTCTTAGTGAGAAGTGTTGGCTTCGTCAGATAAATAATATTTTATTTTTGAGACATCAACAAACTGTTCACATACCTCTTCTTTTGAGAATAGAAAATGTGATGGGAATACTTGTAATGTAAATGAGGTGTCATATTTTTCATCTAGTCAGAAGTTTGATCATAGTGCAAGCAATTTTATTCAACATGTTCATTAGGAAATTCCTAAATCATAGGAATTTGAAGGCACCAATGATAAAGAGGATGAATATGATGGTGATCAATCTGTTCAACAGTTTAATAATATTGAAAATAATCAAAATGTAGGTCAAAGTGGAGTCCTTAATCATAGTTTAAATGATTGGGATGATAATTTTCCTCCAAGTGAGGTTTTTCAAGGTACTAAAGAAGATTTTACTCAAAGTGAGGATTTCCAAGGAACTAATGAGGATGATGAAGAATTTCCCTAAAGTGGGGATTTTAAAAGTAGTGAAGATAATTATGCCAATGGTGGACACTCTTTCTTGATTGGGGAATTTAAAGGGAGCAATGTTGGTGATGACGATTTTCCTCCAAGTGAGGATTTTCAAGGTACTAATGAGGATGATGAACATTTTCCTCTAAGTGAGGATTTTCAAGGAACTAATGAGGGTGATGAATAATTTCCCTCAAGTGGGGATTTTAAAAGTAGTGAAGACGGTTATGCCAATGGTGGACACTTTTTCCCGAGTGAAGAATTTAAAGGCAGCAATGTTGATGATGATGATTTTCCTCCAAGTGAGGATTTTCAAGGTACTGATGAGGATGGTGAATATTTTCCTCCAAGTGAGGGTTTTCAAGGCACTAACGAGTATTATGAAGAATTTCCCTTGAGTGGGGATTTTAAAAGTAGTGAATATGATTATTCCAATGGTGGAAAATCTTTATATAGTGGGGAATTTAAAGGAAACAATGTTGATGATGATGATTTTCCTCCAAGTGAGGATTTTCAAGGTAATGATGAAGATTTTCCTCCAAGTGAATATTTTCAAGGAACTAAGGAGGATGATGAATAATTTCCCTCAAGTGGGGATTTTAAAAGAAGTGAAGATGATTATGCCAATGGTGGACACTCTTTCCCGAGTGGGGAATTTAAAGGGAACAATGTTGATGATGATTTTCCTCCAAGTGAGGATTTTCAAGATACTGATGACGATCATGGAAATTTTTCTCCAAGTGAGGATTTTCAAGGCACTAGTGAGGATGATGAAGAATTTTACTCAAGTGGGGATTTTAAAAGTAGTGAAGATGATTATGCTGATGGTGGACAATTTTTTCTAGGAGGGAATTTTAAAGGCACCAATGGTGATGATGATTTTTTTCCTCCATACAAATATTTTAGAGGCACTGATGATTGTGTTGCTAGTGATGAAGATGTTGGAGTACTGAGAGGGGGGGGTGAATCATTATGAACACTTTTACCACTTTTATCCACAATATATAAACTTCAACTTTATCATTAGTATATCATCAATGTATCATATATGATTGCATTCAATATATCATGAGCATATAAACATAAGTAGCATCACATCAACAACATCACATTAAATACATAGTACACCAAGATTTACGTGGAAACCAAAATGGGATAAAACCACAGAATTATTTCTTATATATTGTAAATAATACATTCATTGGAAAAACCAAATTCCCAATTCTCCAGCTACAAATGGAAGGATTCTAAGACCCCCTATTTACTTGCTCCAACCTGAAGGAAGATACAACTCCCTGAATTCTCTAGCTCCAACCAGAAGGAGGTTACAACCCCCTGATTATAAGAATCCAACTTGAAGGAATCTCCAACTCCCTGAGTTCTCCAGCACGAACCAA
The DNA here is from genome assembly GCA_032191745.1 of Picea mariana. NCBI lineage: Eukaryota > Viridiplantae > Streptophyta > Pinopsida > Pinales > Pinaceae > Picea > Picea mariana. Next base: position 71,348 of record JASDQU010308180.1, read on the forward strand.
AAGGAGGCTACAACACTTTCCTTTCCTCGTCCCACCACCCTCAAATATAAGTTTAGACCAAACTGTCACTACCATAATCATTACCACTATCACTACCACTTTCTCTGTCGCTGCCACTGTGACATCAACCTGTAACTTGTCAACCTGTCACTGTATCCAACATGTCACTATCACCAACCTATCAATGTCACTGATACAAAACTAAATCATCGATCACCAAGAACTACTCTCAAACAGATTCTCAAACATCACCAAAACATGCCTCTACCAAGCATGTACTAGGATCACAAACATATCATCACAAGATATGTATCTCAACCATGTACTGAACCTATACCATACAATGTGCCAAACCTATACCATACCATGTATCAACCATGTACATAATCCATGTACATCAATACATGTACCATGCCATGTACCATACCATGTTTGAACCATGAAAATGAATCATGTACATCAACATCTGTACCAAACCGTGCATCAGACATGTACCATACCATCAACCATGTACCACACCAAGTAAATCAACCATGTACTATACCAGTTACATCAACCATGTATCGTCTCATACATCAACCATGTACCATAAATCATATACCATGAGATGTGCCTCAACCATATACCATACACCATGTACCATAAGATATCAACAATGAAGTTCCTCAACTAAATACTCAAGTATGTACCAATATCACCTAGATATGCCTCTAACCATGCAGCATATCATCAACCATATACCTCAAACAACATGTCAATCATCCATCCAAGTACTAATAACATCAAGATATATATCTCATACAAATTCTACCATATACCAAGTGTGTATCTCAACCTTGTACCAACGTCATAAAGATATGTCTCTAATAATAAACCATAACCATGACATATACCAAACTGGATATCAAGATAGCCAAGAGTGTACTTATAACAAGGTGTCATGTCATATCAAAGGTGTACCATGCAAAATCACTACCATGACATGCCTCAAGAATTTACCATAACAACATAAGAATAAGCCTCAAAACCAACACATAAGCATACCTCTAATCCTGTTGACACCCTGTTGTATTAGATAATAAATGAGTAAACCAACCTGGGCATCCAAAACTTGGTACAAGAATCCTTTCTCAACCTTTCATAATCCTTTTCACATATCCGCGACTTTCTCCTTTACTACCCATGGATATCCGCACATTCCTCCACTACAACCCACATACATCTGCTCCCTATTGACATGTTGACCTGTAACCCATAGATGCCTCAAAAACTAGGGTTACTCACATTTGATGCAAGTCCAAGACTTTCACGTTCAACCTTCCTTTGTAACCTCAGACTTGCTACCTCAAATACATCAGACTTGTAACCCGTAGATACCTAAGAAAATAGGGTTACTCACATTTGTTGCAACTCCAAGACTTTCACCTCCAACCTTCCTTCACAACCTCAAAATTTCTGCCTCAAGTTTTCCAATAAAAAGATAAAACATATCACTTATTCACTTATATATATTCAATAGAATGTATGTGTGAATGTACTTATGAGAGACTCCTTGAGGTGTAGTTATACCTTTTCTAAGTAACCTCTTTCCTTACTTTAGGGGTTTCTTGTTACAACCACTTAACCCTTTCATTAAAACCTTGTAACCAACTAGGGGCTTCTTGACCATTCTTTGGGGCTTCTAACTTCACAAGCCCATAACTCCTCAACCATGAGGAACTATGTGGTGTACCATGTATCACCATAAATGACATGACGAGGACTATTCATCCATGAGTAAGTTACCTGCATTTGCACTGTCCTTCATGTCCTTATTCCTTAAACAAATTCAGTGATCTGAATTTTAGGGGGTATATGGTCTAAATTCGGATGCAAAAGTCATAAAGATATAAAACTAATAGATTGTCAATGTAGATCAAGGAAATTCCCACCTCCTCATCAATTAATCGGGCTAACATGTTGTCCATATGGGTCAAAGAGAGTGCCACCTCTCTGTTATTGTGTTGGGTTTTATTTTCCACTACTTAGTTAGCTGCGTAGTTAGATCTATTATTATTATAATAGAGACTCATTTAATGAGCTCTTTCCATTATTGGATTGGGTTTTATTTTCCACTACTTAGTTAGTTGGGTAGTTAGATCTATTATACTAATAATAGGGACTCATTTAATGAGATCTTTTTGAATTTGTCCAATGGACCATTTTGTAATTCTATATAAAGGCCTAGCAAGCCTTCTCATAATATCAAGTTACTCATTTTGGATTCTCTCATATTTTCTATTGTTCATTACTAGTAAATCACTCAGAGCTAATTAGTAATGAGTTATAGAGGTGAGGCTCCTATTTTAGCCTCACCTCCCAAGTACTTTATTTACATGTTTTTGTCCATGTTTTTTTTTCATGCAATATTGGCACGTCTAAGCTACTCCTCTCTCAGCATTCAAACCATCCAGATCTTAGCCCCTGAGATCCGAATCATTCAGGTATCATGACCACACCTCCAGGGCTTCATGCAGATCTTATCCAATAATCATGCCCCCCCTGTGACCATCACTCCTCATCAATGTTTATGTCTCCCCCCCTTTGACATCAATGGAAAAGGGTATCTCTCTTTGGGGCTACTCCCCCTTGTTGACGATAAAAATCTCAACAAGGATTTTTCCCACAAAGGATTGCTAAAGCCTATTATTATAAACTAACAATATATATAATAACTAGTAGGTGGGACCCCCTTGTTGATTGGAGGATCAGATCTGGCTCTTATTTGATGTTTACGCTGTTCTTCGACACTACTTACAAGTTTGAGCATGATTGAGGTTCAAATGTTGGTTCTATTCACAACAAATGGGTGATGGATAATTCATGCTATGTGTGGGTTTCTTTACTCTAAATTCTCAATTCCATGTCATGAGGGATTATGTGAACTATTATTTCTATGCTAATTGTGCCATGATCTATTACATATTACACCTGCATAGAACATATGTTAGTCATGGAAAAGGATAAAAGAAATATGAAAAAAATATAAGGAAGGAATTAAACTATGATACTATGCTACACTACATGCATTGAAATTAAAGGAATGTTGTTAAGTCCTAACTAACAGGGTCAGTGGCTATACAATTTATTGATTTATATGCAAACATATGTGATATGCGTTATGGTGTGGTTGGAAATGGTTAATGTGACATAGGGTGGCACATTTGGCAAGTAATGGATGTTGGTTTTGATGCATGGATTAATGGAATGGTTGACTTTCACGTACTAGGTGATTGAATGAGTAAAGTATGGAAGCGACGTGCATTTACTGCATGTCACTCCATACATATCCCACTGTCTGTCACCCTAGCTTGGCTATTGTTCAATTATGTTTCGTTGTGTTTAAGCTCCGATTTCTAGGCAAAGGAAGAACTGCTCAGCCAAGCTCGCGTTTTTAAGGATTTTTGGATACAGGTATGTATTTTCCCCATCCATGAACCCGCTCTGGTTATGAAATATATACTGGCTCGTTGATGTATGGGTTTGTGCTTTTCTTGAGAATGGTAAATATGTAAACTTGTGATATTTCTCTGGAATGGTTGTTGTGTGGTTTTCATTACAAATGGAAAACAATGGTTGAAGTCATAGTTTCATTGATTATTCTGAGTGTGGAAGCCATGAAGGCTCTCTGTTGTATTTATGGGTTTTTGTTGAAGGGTTCATTCAGTCCAGACTTGTTGGCTCTCTCCACACAGTTCTTTTCATTGTACCAGTCGTATTTTCTATTATGGGGTTGTTGGGTTTTATTTCGAACCACCTTGTGTCACTGTATATCGTTTCACCTGGGTATGGGCTCGTTTATACTATTGGTGTCTATGTATTTGGTTATGATGGCTATTATGCCAAGAAGATTTATTTGAGGTCGATTTCTATTTCATGGCTCTGTTTATATCATCATTACTCGGGTTGATTGTGGAAAACCGTGAGGGTTATGCTCTGCGTGCCTTGGGTGTTATTTATTGGCCTATGAGGGACCTCTGCTCCTCTGTTCATATTCTCTCATGACTGTTGAACTCTCTCCTTGTCTTGAAAATCTATGGGTGATATGTCCTGTGTGTCCACCGTGTTGTCCTGAATGTTTCTCACCTATTGTTGGTGGTCATTTCCAACCTCCTCGTGTTGGTTACTCAGAGCCCATTGTTGTTTATTTTAAGCCCGATTTTGATAAATGAACCAGTTATTTTTGGTCGGGCACATGGTCGACTATTATGATTTGGTGGAGTATCATCGATAGTGGTTGATTATTGGTTATCCCTGATTAATAGAGTCGATAGTGGTTTTTGTGATTGGTTTATAATCACTGCATTCTTTTATTATGGGATTTGATTTGATTGTTCAACATGGTAAATTGGTTTGTTCGAGTACTAAAGTGGGCATGCAGTCATTGGATCTTGTGTTGTAACAGTTGGATTGTTGACTCAACATTGTTTTATGGTTGATCGAGAATATGCCTCTTTGCTTTATGTGTTGGGTTGTTTGTTTCCTACAACATGATATAGGTTTAAATAAGGGTTGTTGTTACTGTTTGTTTTAATTGCCAATTGGGAGTATTGCAATTTAAAATCATGATGGTTGTGGTGTGGTTGTCCACTGTATATGTTATGGATATCATTTGATTACACCATCAGAGATGGGCACGAGTTTTATAACAATATGGTTTTGTTACAATTTGATTATTAAATTGATTAGAGGAATGGAATCGGGCACGATTTTTGTGTCTGTGTTTGATTTGAAGAAATAATTCATGGATAGTGGTTGATGTTTCGATGGAACAGAGTGGAAACAAGTGATTGTGTGTTCATTTAGAAATTGTTTTAAATATTAAATGGGACAAATGGGAAGAAACATAACTCTTATACATGTGGTTTTGGAAGGCATATTATTTTGAGTTGGATGACACTGTGTTAAGGATTTGATTGCAAACAATAAGCAAGTTAATACACATAAATGATGAATTATACACAATAGTCATTTTATTGATCACAATGACTATTTGGTTAGTATTGGATCTTTTTCTTTTAATATAGAATTGTTTTATGGAATTACTTAATTAAATTTTCGAACAGTAACCGTTATCTTCCCCTACCATTTTTTTTCGCTTTTCTCTAATTACAATCCCCTCGCCTTCCCGTATTCATTACTCACTCTCTGTTCCTAAAATTTAATTACAGTTAAGAGAAGCTCTGTATTGTGACAGTTTAAGATCACAGTGATGGATTACAATGATATGTTCTTTGGTTTACATTTCATTTGATTGTTGTTATCAGTGAGCAGTAACCATGTTATTTTCCCCCTCATTTTAACATTTTTTCGCTCAATACAAACCCCTCGCATATCCTAGAACCTTTTTTCACCCCCTGCTCATTGACAACGGTTAAAAACATTGTATGGATTATATTGGATGAGTCTGATATGTTGTTGAGCCAAAATTTATTTCATATTTTAGAAGATTTGTCATGTATGGTTGTTAAAGGAAATATTTGTTAATCAATCATGCATATAGGAATGAGCTTTTTCAACTAAGGTAGCCATGGCAGAGGTAACCGAAAAAGAGGTGATTGGAACAGGTGCCCTAGAAGGCCTAGATTCTCCATTTACTTTGATGTTGACTCACAAGAGTTAGGCCAACTATTTCAGGCTGGGTTTTTCAATTGGATTGGACAAGGAGTGGTCCAACCTAGGCCTGAAAGGCCTCCCTTCCAAGCTCCAAAATCCCTTGGTATTCCCGTACTCCCTCATGTCTCATTGCAATCCAAGGTTTCCGAAAACGATGGATGGCAAGAGATTGTCCATCCGATAGTCTCGCAACATCATGTCTGGCCCAATTTGTCTTTATCGGCTCCCCCGACTATCAATCAAATTGTCCAAGATGCCTCTATCCACTCACCATTTCAGTCATCCCATTCTAGCAAAAGGTTGAAAATTGAGGCCCACCATGCCCTTGACAAAGGAAAATCCATTGATTCCCCTTCCTCACCCTCCAATGGCTCTGATAAATCCATGTCCTCGCAGATGCATTTGAGGGACAATTGTTCTCATGTGATCAACGAGATTAGACCTAAAGGCTCAACACAACCAAAGGGAAATTCAGAGAGATCAAAAGGTAATAGAAGCAACAAGGGAAATATTGCATCTCAGAGTGAAAAATATGGATTTTAAGTTTTATTTTATTTATTGTTGATGACAATTGACTTCAAAAGTTTTGGACAACATGCTCTTTTTGGATATATGAGTAATATATTTTTGAAAATAATTTCAAATATCAATGAGATAAATTGCCAAACATGAATGTGATGATGGAAGTCACTAGGAGGGATGTTTTTGTTTATTTAACTAGTTATGTTATGGTTGTTAAGAGATAAAGGATAGTCACAAGGGGTCCCACCTACTAGTTATTATTTATTTAAAACCCTTATTATGATTTATTATCTTCCCCCCTAACTAAAAGGTTGGTTGAGTTTTTAGTTAATTTAACTAATGAAGTATTTCAACTACTTCAACCAATTCTAATTTGCTTAAAGGAAGAAGGAAAGGGAGGAACAAGATGAGAATAGAAGGAGAAGCATACTAAGGTTTGCTCTTTGAGTTTGTGTTGAAATAGTTTAGTTTTCATTCATTTCTTAATTTATCACAAGCCTAATTCTTTTTTATGATAGAAGGGTCTTATTGTAGACAACAAGATTCAGGGTTGAATTACATCATTCAGACACTTGTTTTTCAGAGGTGTTGATCTATCTTTGACAGTCTGTGTAGAATTATCTGTTTGGGAATTATTTTTCATGACTGAAAAAGGCTATTGTGCAGAGTCAAGTGGGAAGCAATCTGTGGCAAGTTGATCTAGATTTTAGAGTTCAGTTTTTTATTTTCTGTCAAAGGTCCTTTTGTATGTTTCATCGGGGATGTCTAAGTTTGACTTTGGTCCAAAACTTATTCACGAAATTTTGTAAAGAGAATGACTCTTTGATGAATTGGAATGAAATAAAGGATTGCTTTATGTCTCATCTATCTTTATTATCGACTTGGTGTCTTTACTTTTGTCTCTATATTTATTTCAGCATTTGTTATGTTCATAAAAACACATAAATAATGAATTTTTCAGCAAGATTTTATTTATAAAAACCAACCTAAGCACTTGTAATCAATATTTGTGAGTTAGGATATTAATTTTGATGGCTATAAACATAGGGTGATATTCCTGTCTATTTTGCTTTAGTCAAGCAAAATCTGAAAATGATTGAGTAAGATCATTTCATATCTTTTCCTCAACATTTATTTGGCGACCATACTGAGGAGATATTCAATATCTCTCTGGTTGATTTTTATGCTTGATTATCATCGAATACATCTAATTTTCTCATATTAATTCTTTGAATGTTTTATTTCTTAATGATTGTTCCTATTGCAAGGCAACCCAATATTGAGCTCAGTCTTCAAGATCGGACCAACATTGTTTTAAATATGTTCAACACCATTTTAGACACTGCCAATACTCATGTTGAGATTAATCATTCATGGGTAGCAATTGAATGAGATATTAATGCCCAAGAACGTTGGGAAGCTAGACGTAGACAGCCTAGAAATCAACAATAACCTTCTTGATCCTTCATTTTTTACCTTACTTTCATGTCCTTAGACTCTTGTGTTTCTAGAAGAAGAATAGGCTTATCACCCGAAATTAATTCTATTGTTGAATTAGGAAGAAGGAACGTTGTGTTTTCAACCCAACAAAGTGCTCTAAGGAGAAATTTGTTTGATTCTTGAAGTTTGTATTTTTATCCCTCACCCATCATCCACAAGATGACATCTAGTGGTGGCTTTGGTGGCACTGGAAGTATAGCCACCATATTCATCTTTGTCAGTGATTGGTAGCTTATATAGCCACCATATCCCTGTCCAGTATACCACAAATCCCACCAAAGTCATTAAAAAGTATGGGAATTTTCAGTTTGAAGAAGATGCCACAACCAAACCATGGCATGTGTCCTCTTTGCTTAACCTACCACTTGCTACTCGTCCACCTCCTAAATTCAAAGAGAACCTCCCTAGGTTTTTGGGAAATAAAACTGTCACTACAAACGAACAACTGGTGGCATTTTCTAATGCTTGTCACAACATAGGGGCCAATGAAAATGATACTTGCATGCACTTATTTATCAATTCCTTGTAAGGGAAGGTTGCGGCTGATTTCTTTGACCTTCCTTCTAAGATTTTGTCTACTTGGGAGGAGTTAGTTTATTGGTTCAAATCCACCTATGGGAAATCAAAAATCCCAACTAAGAAGTTACGAGAGTACAATAATATTGCCTATAAGGATGGTGAAACCATCAAGTCCTTCAACTTGTGTTTCACTAAGTTATACAATAAAATCCCCAAACTTATTTGACCTCATAACCAAGTTGATTTCATGCATTAATACAATGAATTACCTTCCCCCTACCATCATAGGCTTGAGGCAAAATCCAATGATAATCTCAGTTCCACTCTGCATACTTGTTTAGAGTATGAAGAATAGCTTGAAAGAACAGGCCTTCCCCAGAGAGAATCTGTTAAATAGACATACATGTCTTCCCTCTTACAACTATTACAAGATACGAATAATCGTATGATATCATATGAGCGAAAAGGAACTGTCTCCCCTCTCACCCTCGGAGATTCATCCTCTTCCGCACCCCCCCTTCAAGAATCCAATTGAACATAATTTTCAGCCTAAATCTATCTTTCCCCAAAGTTGGTGTAACTTTTGCGAGGAACACCACAAGGAAGCCACATGTGAGGTAAGGAAGAGTGCCAGAGATAAGATCTTTGGTAAAATACCAGAAACTACCATCATTGTCCTAGATTTTGCAGAGCCAGAAGATGTCATGATCATCAATACTAGGAAAAAATCCTACGCTCCCAAAGGAAAATATGATCCTCCCCGTAATTCTTCTAGCCCAAGATTATCTTCACCAACTGCTATGGTTCAAGTTCCTAAGGTTCCTCACAGTCAAGAAACAACTTCCCCTCTCCTCTCTTCCAAATACAATGTTCTGAATTAGTTGGCCAACATCAAAGCATATGAAACCCTTTTGGACATGGTTGTCATCCCTAAACAACAAAGGCATATGAAAAACTTCATGGAAGGAAAAGCTTTCGTTGTAGCCAACCTCTTCAAAGAGGTAAATGAAGAGGATTTGTCTGTAAATAAAGTAGGTGTACATAACTTTAGATACCCTATAAAAAATCCCCCTTTTTATATTTCTGTAATGATTATGGATAAGATCACCCATTGTTTCCTTATTGATGGCGGTTTGGGCCCAAGTGTGATATCGAATATTACTATGGAAGAGCTAGGCTTGTCTTGTACAAATGAAAATGAAAGAAGCATGCTCTCTTATAATAGTCTACAACAAACAACCATATGCAATATTAAATATGTGACCTTAGTTTTGTGTGCACACCCTGAAATAAGGACAACCCTTAGTATTCAGGTAATTGATATACCAATAAGAAATTACTCAATCATCTTGGGAAGATAATGGCAAGATTTAACAGGTGGATACCTCTCACTCAATGGAACACATTTATCCATTCCTTGCAACGGTAAAAACATTATAGTCCTTAGAGAGGGAAGGATTTCACCTTACATAGAGAGTGTCCCACAGCCTAATGTAAACTATATTGAAGAGGACCTAGAAGTGTATTCCATCTTTGCTGAGGAGGATAACATTCCCTTGAAACAAATTGATTTAGATGATGGTATGTGGCACATGCACTTTTATGGTTCATGCTCAAATGAAGGGAATGAAGCTGGCATTGTTTTGATTTCTCCTGTAGGAAAAATCCATAACTTTTTTTATAGGTTGGAGTTTGCCTGCATGAACAATGTCACCAAATTCAAAGCTTTATTATTAGGCATAGAAAACTCCTATAATCTTGGTTGTGGTCACCTTTCAGTTTTTGGGGACTCCGAGGTTGTTGTGAACCTTGTATGTAAGATTTACTCCCCTAGAAACAAGTTGATGAAACAATACACCTGTTGACACAAGGGTAGACCCAGGGTTCACTCCAAGAGTGCACAAACAAGCCCTAGCTACTGGCCCTTTCAGCAAGACCTGCGAAGCAGATGTAGTCTCACCTGAAGCAACTAAGAGGGGGGCTGCAGGACAAAGATGTCTACAACCAGGGGAATATCAAGTGGAACTAATATAACAATAATGAAACATTCATATATCTCTTATCAACTAGATATACTCTACGCAACTATACATCTGATCGAACACAATAATGAAAATAACATTATAACAATGACAAAGATCTAGGCATCAATCACACATATGACAGAAAATATACGTGGTTCACCCTCTCTCTAGGGCTACGTCCACATAAATGTGCTTATGATATATTAAGATAAGGCTTATAGTTCTGATCTGCACTCTTAGTCAACAAATCTTCTCTCTTTTTCTCTCTATATCCCACCTTCCTACGCACCCAACTGCAGGACTTGATCTTCGCACCCAGCTGAAGATCTTACAATACCATAAGGCTCTCACTCTCAACACTCCTCTCTCTCACAGTACAATAATCTCCCAACCAACAACAATCAATATCAATACCCAACACTAGTACCTACCCGACCTAGGTCCTCTCGACCTCTATTTATACATTATAGTCCCTAACTGACAGCCTTAGGTCGAAACCTAGGTGTCAAAACCCTAATTACCAAAACCCTAGGTGTCTAAAACCCTAGGTCAACTTGACCCACCTTTTCAGGGCTTTGCCAGCCTGTCTTTCCTCCCTTCTCACATGGTGCTCCAAAGCATCAAATGGTGGCTTTCTCTTCTTGATGAGTTGTCTACGATTCTTTTCTCTTGTTGATTTGTCATCCCTGATCTCCTCATTCAACGACTTGATTTTTTGTGCTTCGCTCCATCGTTTTTGCTCTTTTTCTTACTTCGACCCAGTGACAGTCACTATGTCTCCCACGTAGTTCGTGTTTGACCTTTTCTTCCTTGATCTTCGCTTCCTTCCATAACCAAGGGCCAACAGGCCCCCAACACTCACCTGTGACTCGTCCCGAGGCACTTCAGTTATGATTTTTCCATGTCACTTCAACTTTGGACTGGGGAGTGAAGCCTTTTCTTTCTGCTCCATGTCTCCTTCCCATCCTTGTGCAAACTGTCTTTTCTATGTCTGGTACCCAGTTTCAACTACACCTGGTACCTATTCACTTTTGTTCCTAAACCATTTGTTGGCACAGGGGCAGACCCAGGGTTCAACGCTTCAACAATGCACCAACAAAACCCTAACTATCGACCCTTTAGGCAAGACCTGCAAAGTAGATGAAGTCTCACCCGAGGTAGAGGCCGGGGTGGTTGCAAGACTCAGGTGTATGCAACCTTAGCTAGGACATAGATCTGTGATTCTTACTCTTAGAAAACACTTAAGCATAGATCATTCATTAGTATTTATCCCTCATGGCACTCCGCAGATGGCACTGAGCTCCACAACATTCACTTAGATCTAGTTTAAGTTAGTACTTAGCAATAACAAAATAGGTCTAGCACTCAGAACTTTCATATATGTCAAATCTAAGAAGCACAAAGAAAAGTGGATCTATCTAAATATATCATAACAAAGCACATAGCATAATCATATCAAGCACAACACATGGAAAGAAACCAACACATTAGGTCGAAGCACCGAGCACAACAACACAAAGTTACCGTGGTTCACCCCCACCCTGGGGCTACGTTCATAAAATCTTCTTCTTCTTTATTAGCTTTGGACAATCGGGTTACAACACAAATCTCACACTTGTACTCCACATAGGATATAATATCTATGAGCACCTCACCAGATCCTCCTTCCCCAAGTAGATCTAGCATAGAGTCTTCTTACAATCTGTTCACTCAACACTTACAACACTTGCACTTAGCTCTGTGAGTTGGTCACACATATAAACAAAGCCTTTACTAACACTTAGCTCATCTTCTCTCCCTCTTACATTGCTTAGCTACTTATTTATACTTTACAAAATAGGCCTAAACATGGGTAAACCCATGGGATGACATCCCTTTCCCATTACATTAACCCAAAAACCTGAAAGGGCCCCAAAAGTGGGCCTAGATCTCGTGATCTCTGTTTCGCCTGACGCTCCATATTTAACAGGCTGTCGAAGTCCAAAAACAGTCAAATATGACCAAGTGTTCCTCAAAAATTGGTCAAGGGCCAACAGGCCCCCAACACTCACCTGTGACTGGTCCCGAGTCACTCTGGTCTGTTCAACTCCGCTTCGAATTTCTCGAGCTTGGCCCGAGATACTACGAACTGCTATAGTGCAAAAACCTCTTGCTCAGTGAACTCTTGGATCACTGCATCGTTTACTGGTCCTTCCATGCATTGTTCTATGGTGATGACAACTTGTTCAAGATGGGTTGCCTGGCTCTCAACTTCAGTGAATAGTTGGCATGCTTTCTCTTGGAGTGGTTGAAGTCATTGAGAGACTTCCATCACTTTACTTTGCCGCATGTGTACCTATTGTTGGGTGGTGTGTTGTTATGGAAATTGCTTCATTCTTTCAACTGGGGTCAAGGACTTCAGCTATGCCTGTAGCGTATCTACATGCCGATTTTCTTCTTGGAGTTGTGCCTCTAATGTCTGCAATTCTAGGTTCTCTGTGAGGTTCTCATAAGTCTGGGCACTTCTAGCACTCAGTTGCTTACATTCCAAAGCCAAGGTTTTTAACCTGTCAACTGTGCTATGGGTAGTTTCCTCCCTTAGATATCTTACTTCTTGGGGAGTCTCAGGCATGATACGAATTTCCAGATCTACGATGTGCTACTGAAGTTGCTAGATTACTTCTTCAAGTTGTGCCACCTGCTATGGGACACGTTCTTCAATTTTCACTTCAATGACCATTAGAGAGAAAAGTGCTTTGTGAACTCGTTCTTGTATGTCAATTTTCTCTGCTAGCAATTGGTCCTTGCTCTGCTATAACTGTTCTTTATCCTCCTCCCACTTCACTTGTAAGGCAAGTTGTTCCTGTTCTACCTTCCTCTGTTGTACTATAAGTGTGATCTGTACTTGTGCCAAATACTAGGTGGCTTGTGCTGTGTCTTCTTGATTTCGTTGAAGGTGAGCTTCAACTTTATCAGTGATCTGGCGTAATTGGGTGGGCTCATCGCTTGTTCCTGTTGTTCTCATCATCAAGGGCATAGTAGAAATGGCTCGGCTGGACTAGAGTGCCTGTTTCACTTCTTGAAGTTCACCAGTGAGTCGGCTAAATATCTCCTCCTACTTCGCTTCTTTCCTTTCTGTGATCTCTAGTGAGGCATCATTCAACACAGCGATCAAGAAGTTGAAGTCGTCCTGTGTGAGGGTAGTCTTAAACGTAGTCCGGGTGGCCTTAGTTTTCTTTTGGGTTGAGGGCTTAGGTGGGGTGACCTTCCTTTTCTTAGAGGGATGCTCCTCCTCTCTAGGCGGAGTAACCTCACCTTTGTTTTGCTCAACCTCTGTGCCACCTATTTCTTCACCATCACCTCCCTGCATAGGTGAGATCGAAGTAGTATTCATGGATGTGCTATGGATATCTTTAAATTCATCATTCATCTTAGTCTTGATTGGTCCAGGTGTATCCAATATAGCTTCAGGGATTTCCACATTAGATATTTCTGTAGGGTCCACTGGAACAAGGAGGTCTGTCGACCATTCCTTGGTAATCTGCTGCAAGTATTCTTCTTTCAACTTGTAGTACGATTGGAGTTGTTGTTTGTGCTCATTAGCACGTGTTGTGATATAGGTGAAGTGGCGGTCTGCACTGAATTTGATCAAAGTTCTAAACCTATGAAGTGTGTTTGGTGTGAGGCGCGGTGTAGACTGGATTTCATTCTTCAATTGGTTGTAATAAGTGTGGAAGACGACATTGGATTGCCACTGCTTGTTCATGTCATTGGAGTACCACAGCGTACAAAACTTCGCAGCCAATGGTTCAAAGGGTTTGATCTCTGAAAAAGTGGCACCTTTTGGTAGCTCCCAGGCAATGAAAGGGATGCATATGAGCAACCAACTAAAGTGGAATTCATACCCTTGGTCTTGCGCTTCTCTATAGTCAAGATCTAGATGATTTACAACGTACTTCATCCAGTTCACTTGTAGTCCCTCCACACACTTCCCTGTGAGGTCAACTACAAATCTAGTCACCTATGTGGGTCTGTTCTTGCGGACTAACTTCCCTGCGATCATCTGGAAACTGAGGCACACTGCTACATTCTCGATGGAGGCTACCTTGTAGCCTCATGTGTCCTTCTCTACATCGCCATATGTGCCTTTTATTCACTGGGCGAGAGCGTGATCTGCGGTCTTTCCAGGGTAAAACTCCTACGGGTCAGGGCCCTACATTCTTAGCCCTATGATTCGATTGATCAGAATCAGATCCACAGTGATGCGATAGTCCAACCATAAGTATCCTCTGTGGTAGCAGGACAACAACAATCTGACGCATGCCTTCACCTTCTGATGCCTCCCAAAATGAGGAATCTTCATTACATTAAGGAGGGTTGACTGCGCGAGGTTATGGGTCCATTGTTGAGTGACAATCTTTGGTTTCCTCCCTTTTGTGATAGTTAAGTACTTGTGCAGGGATAGCATACTGTAAACTTTGCAATCTCCAAGGTTAAAATCACTAAATTTCAGTGCTGTGAGCTTATCCTGGTTAGCACAAACTGTGCGCACCCCTTTTGGGAGGAACGCAGTGACGAAAGCATAGTCAAAGTCTCTGGGTATATTGTCTCGATTAACTGTGCCACTTAGTGGTGGTATATACTTAGGCAATATACTTGGGATCATCTTCATAGTGGCGAAGTTGTTTCCGAGATTAGATCATCTTTTCGAAGGCGGTCGGGATGGTCCTGCTCAAGCAGTGGAGGGGGAAGCTGGCAATGCTCCTGAGGACGATGCCTGTACACCTATAGACACTCCTCGCTCTAACATGACTCTCTCAGTCACTAAGTCAATTAAAACTTCTTCAACTACTTTCTCAGTAGTGTTGAGCTTGTCCGAAATACAAGCTTGGGTCAGCTAGATTGGGTGTGAAAGGAATTCAAAGACTACAGTGAATAGTATGGGAACAAGGAAATGATCTCAGAGTGAATTAGTCTCAGGTTTTGTGCTCAAATCCTGACTTAGCAAAAAGTATTCTCGCTGCGTGGCGCAATGGACTAAGCAGGGAAACTTAGCAACGATTTGTTGGAAATGGTTATGATCCTTCATTAACTCCTATTCGACCCGTTATGGCATGTTTCAATGGTTGGATCACAAACCTTTATTGATTTTCATCCCGTTCAAAGAGGAAGTCAAATAGATATATCAGCCCCAATGGCTATATTGCTTCATCAGGGTGAAGTACTCTATGTCATTGTTATGATATCTCGGTGAAGCTCCAATTCTGCAATTTTTCTTTCTGCGAAGTATCCTCTAGAACCTCTTGTAACCTTACAGTATTATCCCTTTTCTTTATTAACTTTCTAGCCTTCTTCCCAGTGAGCTTTGTCTCAATAATGCTTTTACCATTTTGATGCTTATCTTCTGTGGTCTTAGTTACTTCGCGCTGTTGAAATTCTTTCCTAGGGTTCTTGGATAATACTTCTCATGTATCGAAAATAGGTAACTTAATCTTTTGTGGATCCTCTAGTGTTCTCTTAGCCTCAACATAGAAGTTGCTAGTATTAAATATATGTGATATGCTATTCTATTATTCAATCAAGTGCACGATCCTTCTGGTCATAAAGTCTTTTAACTCTTGCTTCTTCTGTTCCAAAACTTCTTCTTCCTGTTTTTGTCTGGCTTGTTCTCTATCAATCCAAGGTTTTCCTATGATCATGGTAAACAGGACGCTATCTTCAAAAAATTTAATAATATCAAATTATTCCTTTGTCGAAGTTCTATTGATAGTCATAGGTGTCTAGGAGAGCCTTCCACATAGGTTTACTAGCTTTCCTCTGAATAAAATTGCCCCTCATAGGGAAGGGATCATGGCAGGATTTCCTATAGCTTCCCAAGTTCTTTCTGGCATAATGTTCACTTGTGTTTCTTCATCAAGAATATAGTCAATGTTGAAGTCCCCTATTCTTTCTTCGAATTTCTCCTTTTCTTTGAAGATCTATGGTAATCGGAGATATTTATGTTCCTTCAAGGTTTCTTTTATCTATATTAATATTTTCTTTGATTCTTGCTGAGTTTCTGCCTTTTTTGGATCTACCTTCTGGTCTTCTTGATTTAGATTCAACCTTTCCAACTTAGCGATCATTCTAGGGCAATCCAATACATCGTGGTCCAAAGTTTTGCAACAGAGACAACTAGGTTTTTTCCCAGGGCATTCCTTAGCAAGATGTCCTGGTCTTCTGCAACTATAACAAAGAGTTAATCCTTTCTTTCTCTTCAATGATCCCCAACTCTTCTTCTACTGCGCGCTAGGATCATAATGGCTAGCCTACAAAAATTTATTTCTAGGATCCTGCATCCACTTGTTAGTCCAAACATTCTTTCTATGCATAGGTATAACATATCTATCATTATACTTATCAGATCTATTCATATCAAACTTTCTTGCATTTATTAATGCCCTAGTTTTTAAGATAGGACAAAATCTATCAAACATACCTAGATCCATGCTCTAGAAACAAAAAATTTCACTTATCTTACTTCTACAGAGCACAAATCTTCCAGATCTAAGGACTTTTGACTATTCTTACCTTTATTAGAGCATAGAGCTTACAGGTCTTACCTCTTTTCTACAGATCTGACTTCTTTCTTTCAGAAATTTCCACTTTTACTTTTCTTAGAGCACAGAGCATTCATATATCGCTTCTTTTCCTCGGATCTAATCTTCCTTTCTTCAGATATGACCTTATTCCTAGCACAAAGCTTCATAGGTCGAGTAAAAAGATGCGCACTAGGGCAACATATCTATGCACAAAGATTTCTTTTGCACAAAATTTCTTCTTCCTCAATTCCCAGCAATCACAGTTTCAGTCCCGACAATAGAACCATTTGTTGGCACAGGGGCAGACCCAGGGTTCACTCCAAGAGCACACCAACAAGCCCTAGCTATTGGCCCTTTCAACAACACCTGCAAAGCATATGTAGTCTCACCTAAAGCAACTAAGAGGGGGGTTGTAGGAAAAAGATGTCTACAACTGGGGGAATATCAAGTGGAACTAATACAACAATAATGCAGCATTCATATATCTCTTATCAACTAGATATACTCCACGCAACTATACATCTGATCTAACACAATAATTCAAATAATAGTATAACAATGACATATATCCATGCATCAATCACACATATGACACAAAATATACGTGGTTCACCCTCTCTCTAGGGCTATGTCCACAGAACTGTGCTTATGATATATTAAGATAAAGATTACAGTTCTCATCTGCACTCTTAGTCAACAGATATTCTCTCTTTTTCTCTCTGTCTCCCACCTTCCTGGGCACCCAACTGAAGATTTTACAATACCATAAGTTTCTCACTCTCAACACTCCTCTCTCTCACAGTACAATAATCTCCCAACCAACAACAATCAATATCAATACCTAGCACTAGTACTGACCCGACCTAGGTCCTCTCGATCTCTATTTATACATTATAGTCCCTCACTGACAACCTTAGTTCAAAACCCTAATTACCCAAAAACCTAGGTTTCTAAAACCCTAGGTCAACTTGACCCACCTTTTCAAGGCTTTTCTAGCCTGTCTTTCCTCCCTTCTCGCGCGGTGCTCCAAAGCATCCAATGGTGGATTTTTCTGCTTGTTGATTTTTCTACGATTCTTTTCTCTTGTTGATCTGTCATCCTTGATCTCCTCATTCAACGACTTGATTTTTCGTACTTTGCTCCATCTTTTATTCTCTTTTGCTTACTTTGACCCAATGATAGTCACTGTGTCTGCCGCGCAATTCACATTTGACCTATTCTTCCTTGATCTTCGCTTCCTTTCATAACCAAGGGCCAACAACACCCAAAATTTTTGGGTGCTTATCTTGAACCAATTATCTTTCAAAATCACTCATGTTAAGAGGGAATTGAACTCAATGGCTGATCAGTTAGTTGTTTTTTCAGCCTCTCCGAATTGGCAACGACTACTACATAGACCCGATGGTACTTGTCAATCTCTATATCGTCCACATATCCCTAAAAATATAGAATCTTGGAAGGTCTTCCCTAACGATGAGAGAATTTGTGCTTTCATTCGAAATGAACCTTTTAAGCCCAAGGAAATTATATCCATAGAAGATGACAAGATTCCTAAGGGCTTGACTCCTCTAGAGATTTCATTTTCATCGAGTGATGTAGGAAATGAAGAGAAACAGAAGGAAGAGGGGTCAAAAAGGAAGGTGGGTGAAACCATCTCCTTGAACATTGAGACACCTGAAGTTCCAAATAATGTTAAAATAGGTGCCCAATGTTCTGGTGAAGAAAAAATGAAGTTTTTCAAGCTACTTGGTGGATTTCAAGATGTTTTTTCTTGGTCTTACGAGGATATTCGTGGTTTTGATCCTGGTCTTATACAACATTCTATCCCCATCAAGGAAGGCATGAGACCAGTTAGGAAAAAACAAATCCCTATTAACCCTGCATTGAAGGAAACTGCAAAGGGAGTTGGAAAATTTCTTGAAGGTTGGAGTCACCTTTCCGGTCAAGTACCCTGAATGGGTTTCCATATTGGTACTTGTTCTGAAGTTTGCTGATCATATTAGATTATGCATTAATTTTTGTACATTCAATCAGGCTATTATGAAAAATCCCTTCCCTCCCCATAATATGGAAATGATTCTGCAACGAATGATAAGGTCACAGATGAGGCCCGTACTTGACAGTTTTTTTGGTTACAATCAAATCAAGGGAAAAAGGGAAGATTATCACAAAACCATTCTTATCACTAATTCGAGTACCATGACTTATGAACGTATTATTTTTGGCTTACCTGATGCAAGTACCACTTTTAAAGGACATATGTGATTAACTCCTGACGAATTGATTAATATTCATATTTATCTTGATGATCTCATTGTATGCTTTAAAGGATCATTTATTACCTTGGAGTTTCAAGTGTTTTGGTTGGGTCCTTTCAATATCGCTTTTGTCTTGGGTACTAATTATTACATTCTAAAATATTTACAGGAGCAATTGTTTTCCTACAACACTAACAGTTCTCACTTGAAACATTACGTGGAACCAACGTGAAAATTTATAACGTTGTTTGGATTTTCTGTATATTAGTAGTCTAGCTCTGCTTTGTTTTCTATCATTGTTTTTCATTTCAGCTTTATAGTAGTTCAATTTTTTCTTTCTGATTTTAATCATTTAATACTGCTTTTACATTTTTTTCATGTTATCTCTGTTGTTTTGAATTCCGCAATTTTAATTCTGTTATGATTTTTATTTCTTTTTCATCTTTTAATTGATTTTGGTCAAGAATAAGTTGTTGGATTAGTTTTTCCATAGTGAAACTCTTGCAAGGTATTGTTAGTCAATAAAAATCAAGCTTACACAATATTTACGATGTTCCCTTGAAAGCACTTGAATTTGCTATCTTCTTTCACTGTTGTCTTAAAAAACAAAATGGTTATCTCCCACTTCTGCTTTCCTCTTCTTCATCCATTTGAGAATTTATGAGAGAAATTCCATAGTTTTTCTCCTTGAATTAGAGAGAAGATTCTGGTTGAACAATTATGCACACAGTGGTAAAACCCCTCATACATAACATTTTTTTATGAGTTATTTCCAAATTCCCGGTCATTTTTCCATTAAATCCGCTCACTTCCCCCTGTTGCATAATATTCCTGGTTATATCTTCTTGACCTGTTGTTCTTGGTCTACGAAACCATGACTTCTCATTTCTAAATCTGCTGAAAACAAATTTCCCTGTGGATTCCCCAGTTTGTTGACGATAAAAATTGCAACAGGGATTTTGCCCGCAAAAGATTGTTAAAGCCTATTATTATAAACTAACAATATATATAATAACTAGTAGCTGGGACCCCCTTGTTGATTGGAGGATCACATATGGTTCTTATTTGATGTTTATGCTATTGATTGACACTGCTTACAGGTTTGAGCATGATTTAGGTTCAAATGTTGGTTCTATTCGCAACAAATGGGTGATGGATAATTCATGCTATGTGTGGGTTTCTTTACTCTAAATTCTCAATTCCATGTCACAAGGGATTATGTGAAATATTATTTATATGCTAATTGCACAATGATCTATTACATATTACACATGCATAAAAAATATGTTAGTCATGGAAAAGGATAAAATAAATATGAAAAAAATCTAAGGAAGAAATTAAACTATCCTACTATGCTACACTACATGCATTGAAATTAAAGGATTGTTGTTAAGTCCTAGCTAACAGGGTTAGTGGCTATACAATTTATTGAGTTATATGGAAACATATGTGATATGCATTATGGTGTGGTTGTAAATGGTTAATGTGACATATGGTGGCGCATTTGGCAAGTAATGGATGTTGGTTTCGGTGCATGGATTAATTGAATGGATTAACAGAATGGTTGGCTGGCACGCACTAAGTGATTGAATGAGTAAAGGATGGAAGCAACATGCATTTACTGCACATCACTCCATACATCTCCCACTGGTCATTACCCTAGCTTGGCTATTGTTCAATTGTGTTTCGCTGTGGTTAAGCTCCTATTTTCTAGGCAAAGGAAGAACTGCTCGACCAAGCTTACGTTTTTAAGTCTTTAAGGTTACAAGTATGTATTTTCGCCATCCATGAACCTGCTCTAGTTATGAAATAGATATTGTCTTGGTGATGTATGGTTTTTGATTTTCTTGAGACTGGAAACTATGTAAACTTGTGATATTTCTTTGGAATGGTTGTTGTGTGGCTTTCATTGCAAATGGAAAATGATGGTTGAAGTCACAGTTTCATTGATTATTATGAGTGTGGAAGCCATGAAGGCTGTATGTTGTCTTTATGGGTTTTTGTTGAAGGGTTCATTTGGCCCAGACTTGCTAGCTCTCTCCACACAGTTCTTGTCACCATACCCAATCATATTTGCTGTTATGGGGTTGTTGGGTTTGATTTCGAACCACCTTGTGTCACTGTATATCATTTCACCTGGGTATGGACTCGTTTATACTATGGGTGTCTGCGTATTTGGTTATGATGGCTATTATGACAAGGGGATTTATTTGAGGTTTATTTCTATTTCGTGGCTTCATTGTATATCAGCATTACTCGGGTTGATTGGGGAAACCGCGAGGGTTATGCCCTGCGTGTTCTAGGTGTTATTTATTGGCCCGTGAGGGACCTCTTCTCCTATGTTCATATTATCTCTTGCCTGTTGAACTCTCTCCTTGTCTTGCAAAGATATGGGTGATATGTCATGTGTGTCCACCGTGTTGTTTCGAATGTTTCTCACCTTCTTTTGGTGGTCGTTTCTAACCTCCCTGTGTTGGTTACTCAAAGCCCACCCTTGTTTAATTTAAGCCTGATTTTGATAAATGAACCAGTGATTTTTTTTTAGGCACATGGTCAACTATTATGATTTGGTGGAGTATCGTCGACTGTGGTTGTATTGGTTTTCCCTGATTAATAGCATTGACAGTGGTTTTTGTGATTGGTTTATAATCACTATATTCTCTTATTATGGCAATTGATTTGATTGTTCAACATGGTTAATTGGTTGATTTGAGTAATGAAGTGGGCACACAGTCATTGCCTCTTGTGTTTTAACAGTTGGATTGTTGACTCAACATTGTTTATGGTTGATAGGGAATATGCCTCTTTGCTTTATGCCCTCGGTTGTGTGTTTCCTACAACATGATATAGGTTGGAAAAAGGGTTGTTGTTACTGTGTGTTTTAATTTCCAATCGAGAGTATTGCAATTTAAAATCGTGATGGTTGTGGTGTGGCTGTCCACTGTATATGTTATGGATATCTTTTGATTACACCATCAGAGATGGGCACGGGTTTTATAACAGTATGGTTTTTTTACAATTTGATTATTAAATTGATTAGAGGAATGGAATCGGGCACTATTTTTTTGTCTGTGTTTGATTTGAAGAAATAATTCATGGACAGTGATTGATGTTTCGATGGAACAGAGTTGAAACAAGTGACTATGTGTTCATTTAGAAATTGTTTTAAATATTAAATGGGACAAATGGGAAGAAACATAACTCTTATATAGGTGGTTTTGGAAGGCACATTATTTTGAGTTGGATGACACTGTGTTAAATATTTGATTGCAAACAGTAAGAAAGTTAATACACAGAAATGATGAATTATACACAATAGTCGTTTAATTGATCACAATGACTATTTGGTTAGTATTGGATCTTTTGATTTTAATATAGAATTGTTTTATGGAATTACTTAATAAATTCTTCGAACAATAACCGCTATCTTCCCCTACCATTTTTTTCTCTTTTCGCTAATTACAATCCTCTCGCCTTCCCATATTCATTACTCACTCCATGTTCCTAAAATTTAATTACAGTTAAGAGAAGCTCTATATTGTGACAGTTCAAGATCACATGGATGAATTACAGTGATATGTTCTTTAGTTTACATTTCAGTTGATTTTTGTTATCAGTGAGCAGTGACCATGTTCTTTTTCCCCTCATTTTAACATTTTTTTTCGCTCAATACAAACCCCTCACATATCCCATAACCTTTGTTCACCCCCTGCTCATTGACAACAGTTAAACAATTTGTATGGATTGGATTGCATGAGACAGATATGTTACTAAGCCAAAATTTATTTCATATTTTAGAAGTGTTGTCATGTATGGTTGTTAAAGGAACTATTTGCTAATCAATCATGCATACATGAATAATATTTTTAGCCGAGGTAGCCATGGAAGAGGTAACTGAGGAATAGGTAATTGGAACAGGGGTCCTAGAAGGCCTAGATTCTCCATTCACTTTGATGTTGACTCGCAAGATTTAGGCCAACTATTTTAGGCTGGGTTTTTCAATTGAATTGGGCAAGGAGTGCTCCAACCTAGGCCTGAAAGGCCTCCCTTCCAAGCTCCATAATCCTCTGGTATTCCCTTGCTCCCTCATGTCTCATTGCAACCCGAGGTTCTCGAAAAACGATATATGGCAAGAGATTGTCAATTCGACAGTCTCCCAACATCGTGGCTGGCCCAATTTGTCTTTACGGGCTCCCCCACCAATCAATCAGATTGTCCAAGCTGCCCCTGTCCACTCACCAATTCATTCCTCCCATGCTAGCAAAAGGTTGAAAACCAAGGCCCACCATGCCCTTGAAAAAGGAAAAGACACTGTTGCGCCTTCCTCACCCTCCAATGGCTCTGATAAATCTATGTCCTCTCGGATGCATTTGAGGGACGATTGTTCTCATGTGATCAACAAGATTAGGCCTAAAGGATCTGCACAACCAAAGGAAAATTTAGAGAGATCAAAAGGTGACAACAACACCAAGGGAAAGTGGAAAATATGGATTTTAAGTTTTATTTTATTTATTGTTGATGAGAGTTGACTTTAGAAGTTTTGGACAACATGATTTTTTTGGATATATGAGTAATATATTTTTGAAAATAATTTCAAATATCAATGAGATAAATTTCCAAACATGAATGTGATGATGCGAGTCACAAGGATGGATGTTTTTGTTTAATTAACTAATTATGTTATGATTGTTAAGAGCTAAAGGGCAGTCACAAGGGGTCCCACCTACTAATTATTATTTATTTAAAACCCTTATTATGATTTATTATTCCGCCCCCCTAACTAAAAAGTTGGTTGAGTTTTTAGTTAACTTAACTAATGAAGTAGTTCAACTACTTTAACCAATTCTAATTTGCTTAAAGGCAGAAGGAAAGGGAGGAACAAGAGGAGAGTAGAAGGAGAAGCATACTAATGTTTGATCTTTGAGTTTTTATTCAGATAGTTCGGTTTTTATTCATTTCTTAATTTATCACAAGCCTAATTCTTTTTTATGATAGAAGGGTCTTATTGTAGACGACAAGATTCAGAGTTAAATTACATCATTCAGACACTTGTTTTTTAGAGGTGTTGATCTATCTTTGATAGTTTGTGTAGACTTGTCTATTTGTGAATTAGTTTTCATGAATGAAAAAGGCTATTGTGTAGATTCGAGTGGGAAACAATCTGTGGCAAGCTGATCCAGCTTTTAGAGTTCAATTTTTGATTTTTTGTCAGAGGTCCTTTTGTATGTTTCATCGGGGACGTCTAAGTTTGACTTTGGTCCAAAACTTCTTCACGAAATTTTGTAAAGAGAATGACTCTTTGGTGAATTGGAATGAAATAAAGGATTTCTTTATGTCTCATATGTCTTGATTATCAACTTGGTGTCTTTACTTCTGTCTCTATATTTATTTCACATCTGTTATGTTTAGAAAAAACACATAAATAATGAATTTTTCAGCAAGCTTTTATTTACAAAAACCAGCCTAAGAACTTGTAATCAATACTTGTGAGTTAGGATATTAATTTTGATGGATATAAACTTAGGGTGATATTCTCATCTATTTTTCTTTAGCCAAGAAGAATCTAAAAATGCTCTAGTAAGATAATTTCATATCTTTTCCTCAACACCCCTATCTTCATACATCGATTCTTTCTCTTCACATATTTATGTCCTCATGTTTATATTGATTAATTGGGTTGTTTGTCATTGATTTCAACCCTTGAAGCAATTATGGTTGTCCCAAGAGTATGGTTAAGGGAATTAATTTTGATTGATGTATAATGGTATGAAGATTAATTTATTCACAGGTAAAATTATTCTAGATGGATAGTACATGTCATGCCATTTCCGGTGATATGTGGAACACCAAATAAATCCTCACGTTTAGAGAGTTACGGCCTTATGAAGTTGGATAACCCTCATGAGTTATCTAGAAAGTCAAAGAAGTCAAATTATTCTAGAAGCTCCTAGAAAAAGTTGACTAGTCAAGTGGGTAAAACTAGGAGTTAATCATGGGTTAAGTTGTTTCAATTAGAAAATAATTAAAAATAATTTAGTTGCAACTAAAAGTGGAGAACTAACTATTTGTATCAAATTGGGTTAGAAGTGGACAAGTGGTTGGAAGTGGGTTAGCCCTAAAAGAAGGAAATTGGATTAAGTTGGTTAGAAGGTAACCCCTTGAGGAAGCTACATGGAAGTATAAATAAGAGAGAAAGGCTCTCCTATTAGAACCTGTTGAGCACATTGACTATCTATTATTGTGTAAGGCTTATTGTAGGTACTCAATGATACATCTAAATCTATGAAAGTCTAAGGTAGCATGAAGGGTTGACGACAAAAGTTTCATAATTGAAGAAAATACTGAAAAAAACCCCTAGTTTTTGAGGTGTACCTAGGATACAGTGGAATAGATCATGTACATATGTAGGTTGAAGAAGAAAAGAGTGCGTGCATCTGAATGATGAAGAATGAAAAGTTGTGTACATTTGGGAAAATACATGAAAAATTGAGAACATGAAGATCACGGGTCTCTAGAGTTTGAAAGCAACCTCTGAGAGAGGTCTATAGTGACCAGGAACAACAAATCTATCTACAGGTTCAAAAGGTATGTATTATTTCTATCTGTAGTTGGATATTGTTGTCTACATGAGATATGGTCATGGGGGTTTGAGGATTTGTGATTTTCCTTAGAAAGGTTATTGGTTGCATGACACTTACTGTATAAGTCAGATCTACAGAAATACAATGCTCGTATAATTAATATCTTTCATTAGTACATCTTGTTGGTGTTGAGGCATATATTGTATTTCTTGGAATATGGTTAAGGGTTTTTGTGGTACATGGTTGAGAGATTTTATTTGTGAAATGGTTGATGTATTGAGAGGTTGTATATCAGTAAGCGCTTGATGTCTATTCCATGTGAGGGTTATTATGCTTGTTCATGATTATACACACTTGTATGGCACATGACTAGAGAGATATAGATGCACTTGGTTAAGGGACATGTATGAGGATGTATGCATAGGGAACAACTATAGTATGGACATAATGACAAGTTGAAGGTTGATGTGATAGAGTCCGCAAAGGGTTAGATTTTTTCAAGAAAGAGAAAACCATATTTTTCAGAAGGCCTACGTAGGAATCAGCATAAAGAGGTCGTGTACATGCACATGATGCACTACATACACAAGATGAAGCACAGACAAGTCACGTACATGTTGGTTTTTTGTTGGTACAGGAAGGTTATAGGTACAGGTTGATCACATGTCTTTTGTATAGGTTGGTTAAAGGTTGTTGGCACAGATTGGTATAGGTTTATAGTGGTATATCTCATAGTGATAGTGTGGCAGTGGTTTCATCATTTCAATAATATTTCAGGGCATCAAGATGGGGCAAGGATATGTGGCTGTAGCCACCTTCCAGTTGTAGCCGAAGAACATAGGGGGTTGTAGCCTCCTTTTGGTTGTAGCCATAGAATTGGGAAGTTCAAGATTCCTTCATGTTGTAGCCTAGAAATATAGGGATTCAGATCCTCCTTCCAGTTACACTTGGAGAACAAAGGAAGTTGGTTCTTCTAATGAATGTAATTCTTAAATAAATATAAGAAAAATCATTATGTGGTTTTCTCTCGCATTGGGTTTCAATGTAAAATACTGGTGTACTATGCATGCGTGTCATTTTTCATTGTTTATGGTTTATTTACTCTGCACTTATTGGATGATAAAGTTACATTGATCATAAATATAAATAACACTTACATATTGTGGTTAAAATGATAAAAAACATCTATTAGTGATTCACCCCCCTCTCAGTAATCCAATAATTGGTATCAGAGCAGGTTCCTTCAGAAATCATTTTAACCACTGAAAGGTAGATCATGGAGAGAAAAATTATGTATAAAAATGGAATACCAAAGTTTGATGGATATAACTATGCATTCTTGAGCATAAGGATGAAAACATATGTACAAGCACATGGATTTGGGGTTTGACAATCAGTTATAGTTGGATATAAAGAACCAACAATTCCACCAACAAATGACAGCAGAAGGAAACTCAGTCTAAAAAATTAAAATTCCAAAAATGCACTTCTAAATGGTCTTTTTGATTCAGTATATGGAAAAGTTATTCATTTGATCTCATCAAAAAATATTTGGAAAAAACTTCAAAATATTTATGAAGGAGATGCAAAATTTAAGGCAACAAAGCTTCAAACTTACAGAGGTTAATTTGAACTGTTGAAAATTAAAGAAGATGAGAATATTGCAACTTACTTCTTACAAGTTGATGAAACAATGAATGCAATTAGAGGATTGCGAGAAGAAGTTGATGAATATATAATTGTTCAAAAGGTACTAAGTTGTCTTCCAATGAGATTTGATCCTAGGGTCTCAACACTAGAAGAAAGAACATATTTGGATTCAATAAGCATGGATGAACTACATGGAATTTTGACATCCTATGGAATGAGAACAGAACAGGAGAATCCATGTATAAAAGAATAATCATTCAAATAATACAAGAAGTCAAAGCAAAAGGGCAAGCAAAAGGAAAAAGAATATATCAACAACAATGACATATCAGAAGATGATGAAGAAGTATCCAACTTCGTTAGAAGACTAAAAAAGGGAACCGACGACAGATATAGAGGTAAGCATCCAATGATTTGTTTTAATTGTGATGGTATTGGTCATTTTGATAACAAATGTCCTCATAATAAAAAGAAAATAAATTAAGATGATTCAAATAGGAAAAAAACATATAAAGGAAAATGAACCAAAATCAAAGTCTTCAAGAAAATTTTCTGCACTAAAGAAAATAACTCCTCATTAGACAAAGATGAAGTCAGTGAAAGTGAGACATAAAGAGTTATATTCATGGAAATAGAAAAATCTGATAAAGAAGCCACAAAAGAATAATATGAAGAGGAAGAAGTTGACTAAAGAGAATAATTGTTGAGTGCCATAGATGTTATAAAAAGGGAAAAGAAGAAAAACAAATCACTATAGGCATAACTAAAAAGAAAAGAGGAAACAAAAAATTCCAACTTTGAAGAATTGGAGCAAATGATATCTAATATAAAAATTCAAGTTGAATAAGACAAAAGAATCAAAGAAGCACTTAAATAACAGTTGGAAGAAAAGGATAGGATCGTTGGAAATTTTGAAGCCTATATTGTCACATTGAGAAAATACCTTCAACAAAAAAACATACATAATAGCTCAAAGGTTTTGGATAACATTATCCACAATCATATGCCACATCATGACAAGTATGGGATAGGATAAAATTAGACAGAAAGAGGCTCAAGATCCAAAACTATATATCAAGAAACACAACCAAGAAGCTATGTAGAGACAGTCAGAGGAGACAAGAAGTTTTATAGGGAAGATCACATCGACACTCCTCCACCTAGAAAATTTAGATTTCAGAATCAATGACAGTCAGAAACAAGCATGCCTCTAGAAGAAGAAGGATTCAGAAGAGTAAATCCTTTCAGAATACCTTCAACTCCTAGGTATCAAACTATATATATATTTTATGTTATGCATGTAATAATTTTGGACATAAAGTTCTAAATTGCAGAGATAATAGAAGGGACAAAAACAACTTTGAAAGTCATGCACAAAATGGTTATCCAAGAATGCCTAGTGAAACACAGAGAGGAAGCTACAATAGGTTTGAATCATTGAGAACTGAAGTGGCATGCTACAGGTGAAACAACTTTGGACACATGGCCAAATATTGTAGAAATATAGTCCCTCCTAGAGAATCACAATAACAACATTCACAGATAAGAACCTCAACAGATAATATGGATAAGAAAGAATAATTAGTTTAACAATGAAGAATGAACACTCACTCTACAAGCTAAACACAAGAAACGTGGTTGGTATGTTGATAGTGGTTGTTCAAAGAACATGATAGGTGATGAAGACAAGTTTCTAACATTGAGAAAGGAAATATATGGATCAATATACTTTGGAAATGATAACTCAACTAGAATCATTGGAAAGGGCACAATCATAATTGGAAACAAAAATACCAAGGACGAAAATGTTCTACTAGTGGAAGATATGAAACATAATATTCTAAGTGTAAGTCAAATGCGTGACCATGGTCACAAACTTATGTTCGATTCACAGAAGTGTGAGATAAGAAAAGCAGGTTCAGGAAAAAATGATTGCAACAATTGTAAGAAGTTCAAGAAACATATATGTACTAAGTTAAATAGGAAATGAAAGTGTTGTCTAGAAAATGAAGATGAAGTTTGTCTATGGCACATAAGAATGGGTCACATAAAATTCGATAACCTCGTCAAAGTCAGAAAAAAGGAAGCAGTTAGAGAAATGCCCCATATCATGAAGCTAACAAACACATTATGCAAGCATTGTCAACAAGGAAAACTAAAAAATACCAAGTTCAAATCAAAGGAATACTTCACAACAAGACCACTGGAAATTATGCATAATGATCTAGTTGGACCAACTAGAACAAAGGGTTTAAAAGGTGAGCAATACTTTATGTTATCGGTTGATGATTATACAAGAATGATTGCAGTTTGTTTTCTCAGGAATAAATCAGAAGCATTTGAAAACTTCAAGGTATACAAGTAAATGGTTGAAAATGAAATGGATTCAAAAATCAAATGTTTGAGATCATACAATGGAGGAGAGTTTACTTCAAAGGAATTTATGGATTTTTGTAGCAATCATGGAATAAAAAGGAAATTCTTTGTTGCTAGGACAATGTTAATGGATTCTAAGCTCATAGTTTTTTTTTTGGACACATGCATTTTTTTTGGACATATGCATGTTAATGGATTCTAAGTTGACAGATTAAAAACAGAGTAATTCTCAGAAAAAACAGTGACACAACTCCCTACGAGCTATGGAAAGGAAGGCCAACACATGTGAAGCACTTCAGAGCTTTTGGAAGAAAATGTTACATCAAAAGATAAGATGGTATAATGAGAAAGTTTGATTCTTGTGTGGACAAATACATACTTGTTGGTTAATCAAGTACAAGGAAAGAATACACGTGTTACAATCTAAGGCTCAATAAATTTGTGGAAAACATCAATGTAACGGTTATGATGAATCAGGTGGATCAAAATTAAAGGAAGAAGAACATGAGTCAATGGAATAGGTTTACGAAGAAGAAGCAAAGGATGAAGAAGAAACAAAAAGGGGAAGATGAAGAATATCATATAGAATTAGAAGAGAAAGTAAAACAAGTACCTCAAAAGACACCTAGCAAACGAATACAGAAGAATCATCCTTCAAATTAGATTATCGGGAACAAAATGTAGGAATTGAGACTATAAGAAGAATTCGTTCACTAGAACAACTACACCTAGCACTCTTATCCTCAATTGTACCAAACAGTTTTGAAGAAGCTAGAAAGGATGAATTATGGATAAAGGCCATGAATAAAGAGTTGGATCAAATAGAGAAGAATTACACTTGGGAATTGGTTCCAAGACCAAGGTACAAGAATGTGATTGAAATAAAGTGTGTCTTCAGAAATAAATTGAATGAATATGGATAGGTTACTAGGAACAAAGCTAGATTGGTATGTAAAAGATACACATAGTTTGAAGGTATCGACTTTGAAGAGACATTTTCCTCAGTTGCCAGAATGGAAGCAATCATATTGATTCTAGCTGATGCATGATTCAAGAATATTAAAGTGTATCAGATGGATGTAAAATTAACCTTTATGAATGGGGAACTTGAAGAAGTCTATATGGAGAAACCAGAAGGATTTCATTTTTCATTGAACGAAGATTATGTTTGCAGGTTGAAGAAGAACTTGTATGGTCTAAAATAGGCTCTCAGAGCATGGTACTCTAGACTGGAAAGATATCTACAATAGGTAGGATTCAGAAAAGGAAATGCAGACAACAACCTCTACATCAAGGTAACTCAAGATAGTATTTTGTTAATTGAAGTTTATGTTGATCATATTTTTTTGGAAGTGATAATGACAGGTTAAGCCATAAATTTGCAAATGATATGAAGAATGAATTTGAAATGTCATTACTTGGAGAATTATCCTTCTTTCTAGGTCTTCAGATATGTCAAAGAAACCAGGTCATTTTTATCTCTCAAAATAAGTATATCAGAGAAATTCTAAAGAGGTTCAGAATGGAAGATTGCAAACTAGTTAATACTCCTATGCAAACTAGTTGCAAGTTAAGTAAATATGATTATTCAAAGTCTACATATGAGAGATAGTATAGGTCAATGATTGGTATATTACTTTATGTGACATTATCCAGACCAGATATAATGCAGGAAGTTGGACATGTGGCACGATTTCAAGCAACACCGAAGGAATCACATGTTCTAGTAGTGAAGATGATATTCAAATATCTCAAGGGTACAAAATATTTTGGATTATGGTATCCAATAGAAAATGATTTATCACTTATTTCCTACACATATGCAGATTGGGCAGGTTGCATTGATGACCGAAGAAGCATAAGTGGAGATTCGTTCTACCTGGGTGAGTGTTTGGTATCTTGGCTAAGAAAGAAACATTCATCAGTATCATTGTCTACAGCTAAAGCATAGTTTATTACATCAACAACATGTTGTACACAGATTCTATGGATGAAAAAAACTATGATAGATATACATGTTGAGTATGATGATCCCATTCGAATATATTGTGATAATACAAGCGCCATTAGTATCTCAAAGAATCGAATGATGCACTCTAAGAAAAAGCACATTCCAATCAAGCATCACTTTCTACGGGAACAAGTTGCAGAGAAGAACATCAAATTTGAATATGTGGGAACAAAGGAACATGTTGCATATATCTTTACAAAACCACTTCCAAGGGAAGCCTTTGAGTATCTTCACCATATACTTAGAGTAGTTTCTACTCCAAAATGAATGATTTTGAACAATTATCTTATATGTCTTAGATTTACACAAGGAAGCACCATAAAGAGGACAATTCAGGTTGGGGGAGCAGTTTCAAGAAGAGTTCATTCCAA
The DNA here is from genome assembly GCA_032191745.1 of Picea mariana. Taxonomy (NCBI): domain Eukaryota; kingdom Viridiplantae; phylum Streptophyta; class Pinopsida; order Pinales; family Pinaceae; genus Picea; species Picea mariana. The sequence goes on from JASDQU010308180.1 coordinate 103,375, forward strand.
AAGAGAAACCCAAAGGACAGTTCAGTTAGGGGGAACAACCCTAGATGAAAGTTACCTTTGCCATTGATGTCAAAGGGGGAGAGATTCATCGGATGCATGATAAAGAGTTAGATGCTTGGAGAGAGAGCATCGAGGCAACTTAGAGAGAGAGCACAGAGGCATGTTTCCAAGGGGAGCGATGGTCACAGGGGGAGCATGAGTGATATGAATTCAGTGTTGCATCAAAGTGTTGCCATCAATGCCAAAGGGGGAGATTTTTGAATAATTGGGTTGGTTTTCATTGATGTGAACCCTTGAATCAAGTCCAGTAGAAAATTGTGGTAGTCTCAACAATATGGTTAAGGGAATTTAGTTTGATTGATTTATAATGGTATTAAGATTAATTTATTTGCAGGTAAAACTATTCTATATGGATATTACATGTCATGCCATTTCTGGTGATATGTGGAACGCCACATAACTCCTCACGATTAGAGAGTTATGGCCTTGTGAAGTTGGAGAACCCTCATGAGTTATCTAGAAAGTCAAAGAAGTCAAATTATTCTAGAATCTCCTAGAAAAGTTGACTAGTCAAGTGGGTGAAACTAGGAGTTAATCATGGGTTAAGTTGTTGCAATTAAAAAATAATTAAAAATAATTTAGTTGCAACTAAAATTGGAGAATTTACTATTTGTAGCAAAGTGGGTTAGCACCAAAAGAAGGAAATTGGGTTAAGTTGGTTAGAAGGTAACCCCTTGAGGAAGCTACATGGAAGTATAAATAAGAGAGAAAGGCTCTCCTATTTGCACCTATTGAGCACATTGAATATCTATTATTGTGTAAGGTTTATTGCAGGTACTCATTGATACATATGAAGTTACACAAGTATGAGGTAGCACAAAGGGTTGACGAAGAAAGTTTTTGAATTGAAAAACTACTGAAAAAGCCCTATTTTTCGAGGTTTACGCGGGATACCATGGAACATAGCGCATACATACACATGCTGAAGGAGAACAGAGCTCATACATATGCATTTTGAAGAAGGAAAAATCACGTACAGTTGGGAAAATCCATGAAAACTTGAGAAGATGAAGATGTCAGGTCTCTAGAGTCTGAAAGCAAGCTCTAAGAAAGGTCCATAGTGATCAAGAACAACAAATCTATCTACAGGTTCAAAAGGTATGTATTATTTCTATGTGTAGTTGGATATTGTTGTCTACATGAGATAAGGTCATGCGGGTTTGAGGATTTCCCTTAGAAAGGTTATTGGCTGCATGGCACTTACTGTATAAGTCAAATCTACATAAATATAGTGATGGGATAATTAATATATTTCATTGGTACATCTTGTTGGTTTTGAGGCATATCTTGTATTTCTTGGCATATGGTTAATGGTTTTTGTGGTACATGGTTGAGAGCGTGTATTTTTGAAGTGGTTGATATATTGAGAGGTTGTATATCATTAAGGGCTTGATGTCTAGTCCATGTGAGGGTTATTATGCTTTTTCATGATTATACACACTTGTATGGAACATGACTAGAGAGATATAGATGCACTTGGTTAAGGGATATATATGAGGATGTATGCATAGGGAACATCTACAGTCTGGATAGAGTGACAGGTTGAAGGTTGATGTGATAGAGGAAGCAAAGGGTCAGATTTTTTCAAGAAAGAGAAAACCCTATTTTTCAGAAGGTGTACGTAGGCTGCAGTATAGAAAGTCGCGTACCTACATAGGCTGCACTACAGATATGTCTCATACATATGCGACTACAACACAAACAAGTCATGTACCTATTGGGTTTTTTTTGGTACATGAAGTTTACAGGTACAGGTTGATTATAGGTCTTTGGTACAGGTTGTTGGCACATATTGGTACAAGTTTACAATGGTATATCTCATAGTCCTAGTGTGGCAATGGTTTCATCATTTCGCTTATATTTCAAAGCAGTGGTATGGGGAAAGGATAGGTGGTTGTATCCACCTTCTGATTGTAGTTGGAGAACATATATGTTTGTAGCTTCCTTCTGGTTGTATCCATAGAATTGGGGAGTTGGAGCTTCCCTCAGGTTGTAGCCTAAAAATATAGGGGGTTGAAGCCTCCTTCCAATTGCAGTTGGAGAACAAAGGAAGTTGGTGCTTCCAATGAATGTAATTCTTAAAGACATATAATAAAAACATTTCATGGTTTTCTCCTGCATTGGGTTTCCACGTAAAAATACTAGTGTACTGTGCATGTGTGTGATTTTTCATTGTTTATGATTTATTTACTTGGCACTTAATGGTTGATAATATTACATTGATCATAAAGATAAATAAAACTTACATACTATGGTTAAAATGACTAAAAATCTATATTAGTCATTCACCCCCCTCTCAGTAATCCAACAGTTTCTTTCCACATTCCTATTCTCTTTTGATAGAAAAGAGTGATTCCCCATGAATGTTTACCTTCTCTGAACAATGCTTTTCTAACTTCATACACTTGAATCTTACTCTTATAATCTTTCTCTTTTTGACATCATGGGAAAAAAGGATAACTCCCCCTGTCTACATGCTACTGATCTTCATTTCTAATCTCTTTCTCTGATGAGTTCTTTTCCCTTGATTTCTATGCAAGATGTAGAACAATATGGGACTTCTTATGCATGATTCCTTTCCCCTCTTTCGGTGCTACTTATTTTCCATTGGTGCATGTCTCCAAGCTGGAGGGATCAAATCAATGGAGGAATCTTCCCTAATGCAGAGTAATCTTCCTCTTCATTTGTAAACTCATCATCTCTCTGAACTCTGTTCATTATGATCTTGCACGACAATTATTGAGAGTACATTCTCTTAGGTTTGTTCTTTATTCACCTTCTATTCTTTTCTTTCTCGCATTGCTGCAAATACTGCGATCTTTGGGACATGTTATTTATTCACATGTTCTTCTTGTTTTCCATTTATTCTCCAAACCTTCCTATATTTGACATCTTCCTTTTTTCTTGTATATTTTTCTTGATATTGTACTATTTCCAATCCTGAGAGTATGACTTATGGGTGTCCTTCACTCATCTTCTCTTCTTTTACCCATTCTTGTTTTGTTTTCCAAACTTTCTTATATCTGATATCAATGTTCTCTTTCATAGAGGTATCCATCATGTGTCTAAAATCATGAGCTATGTGACCATGATTGTGGAATTTGTAACAATCAATGTTATGTGGATCCACATAAGCATTTCTTGCTTGTACATTTCTTCATTAAGCCCTATAATCTACAAATTTATGTCCAAAGTTAGTACAATTAAAACAATGAGCATAAAATAAATTTACATGCATAGGAGTGAATGATCTTCTTTGTGGTGTAGTCCTTCTCAATTCTTGCCTTTGTTGATCATGATCTTTTCTTCTTTTGATACCTTCATCATGATTGAATATTATTTTCTATTTGAATGTGGAAGGTCTTGTTGAATATGTATCTCTATTATACTCATTCTTCTTTGATTCTTGCTGACCATGATTCCTTCCTTTGAGTATTTATGCATAACTCTTACATTTTTCTTCATTCTTCCTTTCTAACAACCTAGAGTGATTCTCTTCAACTTTCTTTACTAATGATGTGGATGTTTCTTTCTCTTCATCATTCCTGTTGAGCTTGATGATTTTAATTCTTAATGTGGCAACTTCTTCTTCAAGATTCTCAACCTATTCTTCTTTCTTGATCATCTGAATCTTCATGAATTCTTATATTATCTTTGCTTCTTCAAGTTGGACCTTCAAAGTGATGATTTCCTTTTCAGGTCTTCTTTCTTCTTGACTAAATTATGCTTCAAGTTTGTTAAATTCCTATTATATTTCCTTGATATTATCTATCAAAATATTCTCTCTCTTCTTTGCTTCCTTGCTTTGTGTTGCTATATTGGCCTCCAAACACTGATTTTCTTCCATCTGAGTTTTGTAAGTTTCTTCAATCCTTCTGGAATCTTCCAGATGAAATTTTAGATTCATGATGACCTATTGGGCTTCTTTATAACTTTATTGAGAATTCTTCTTAACTAATTGTTCCTCAAGAGACTTGTTTTTCTTCCTTTCTTTCATCAATTTGTCTAAAGCACTAATTAATTATGCTTCAATATCTACTATGCCTTCTTCACAATCTTCTTGTTCTGAATCTATATGACATGATGGGAATATTTCTTCTAGCTATCTTCTTTCATCTTCTTTAACATTCTCTGGCTTTGTGATGGGAGACTTTTCACAGTGGAGATTATGTAGCTTGTCCCAAATTTCTTTAGTTGATGAACATTTTACAACCTTATCTCTTACTGAATCACATAATCCTTCCCAGATGAAATCCATTTCTATTTTTTTGTTTCTTTTCAATTCCTTCTTGGTTGCAGTCTTTGGTTTCTTTGTAGCGGTGTATCCTATAACAATTGATTTCCAAACATCATACCCCTATGCCTGTAAAAATGTTATCATATCGATAGTCCACATTTCAAATCTCTGACCATTTTAACCATCAAACTGTGGTACTCCAAACATATTGTACTCCATGATATTCCTTCCAGTGGTTAAAATGTTTCCTGAAGGAACTAGATTTTATTCTAATTTTTGGAATAATGAGAGGGGGGGTGAATCAGTATGAGCACTTTTACTACTTTTATCCAAAATATATAAACTTCAACTTTATCAAAAATATATCATCAATGTATCATATATGATTACATTCAATATATCATGAGAATATAAACATAAGTAGCATCACATCATCAATATCACATCAAATACATAGTACACCAAAATTTATGTGAAAACCCAAATGGGAGAAAGCCACATAATTATTTCTTATATATTGTTACAAGTGCATTCATTAGAAGAACCAACTTCCCAATTATACAGATACAACTGGAAGGAGGCTATGACCCATTATTTAAAGGCTCCAACATGAAGGTAGCTAAAAATCCCTGAGTTATCTGGCTCTAACCAAAGGAGGCTACAACCCCTTAATTCTAAAGCTCCAACCTAAAGGAAGCTCCAACTCCCTGAGTTATTTTCCATCAACTAGAAGGAGGCTACAACCCCCTTTCCTTTCCCCATACTACCACCCTAAATATAAGTGTAGACCAAACGGTCACTACCACAATCACTGTCACTATCAATGTCACTGTCACTGCCATTTTCACTGTCATTGTCATTGTCACATCAATCTATAACCTGTCAACCTCTCACTGTATCCAACCTGTCGCTATCAACAACCTATCACTGTCACCAACCTATCACTATCATTGATACAAAACCATATCCCCGATCACCAAGAACACCTCTCAACCATATTGTCAAACATCACCAAAACATGCCTCTACCAATCATGTACCAAGATCACAAACATATCATCACAAGATATGTATCTCAACCATGCACCATACAATGTGCCAAACTTGTACCATACAATGTGCAAAACTTGTACCATACCATGTATCAATCATGTGTATCAACCATGTACATCAATACCTATTACATGCCATGTACCATACCATGTCCCATCCATGTACATCAATCATGTAAATCAACACATGTACCAAACCGTGCATCAAACCTGTACCAAACCATCAACCATGTACCACACCAAGTACATCAACCATGTACAATAAATCATATACCATGAGATGTGCCTCAACCATATACCATACACCATGTACCATAAGATATCAACAATGAGGTGCCTCAACCAAATACTAAAGTATGTACCAATATCACCAACATATTTGTCTGACCATGCACAATATCATCAACCATATACCTCAAACAACATGCCAATCATCCATCCAAGTAACAATAACATCAAGAGATGTATCTCATACATATGCTACCATATACCAAGTGTGTAGCTCAACCTTGTACCAACATTATAAAGATATGTCTCTAATAATAAACCATAACCATGGAATATACCAAACCAGATATCAAGATAGCCAAGAGTTTACTTCTAACAAGGTGTCATGTCATAATCAAGGTGTACCATGTACAATCACTACCATGACATGCCTCAAGAATGTACCATAACAAAATAAGCATAAGCCTCAAAAATAACACATAAGCATACTTATGATCTTTTAGACACCCTATTGTATCAGATAAAAAATGAGTAAACCAACCTGGGCATCAACAACCTGGTACAATCATCACTTCTCAACCTTTCACAAGACTTTTCACAGATCCATGACTTGCTCCTTTACAGCCCGCATATATCCACACTTTCCTCCACTACACCCAAGTACATTCCTACCCTATTGAACTGTAACCCACAGATACCTCAGAAACTAGGGTTACTCACATTTGCTGCAACTCTGAGACTCACCTTCAACCTTCCTTCACAACCTCAGACTTTCTACCTCAAATTATGTAATGATCCCAAGCCATTATGCAAGGATCATCACTGTTTTGGTGTCTTTTTAAAACTTTTTCTGAGTGAGGTATTTCGTCAAACACTTTGCTGAT
>JASDQU010308180.1:109884-124517 GCA_032191745.1 Picea mariana
ATCATGCGTCTAAAATCATAAGCTATGTGACCATAATTGTGGAATTTGTAACAATCAATGTTATGTGGATCCACATAAGCATTTCTTGCTTGAATATTTCTTCATTAAGCCCTATAATCTACAAATTTATGTCCAAAGTTAGTACAATTAAAACAATGAGCATAAAATAAATTTACATGCATAGGAGTGAATGATCTTCTTTGTGGTGTAGTCCTTCTGAATTCCTGCCTTCATTGATCATGATCTTTTCTTCTGTTGATACCTTCATCATGATTGAATATTATTTTCTATTTGAATGTGGAAGGTCTTGTTGAATATGTATCTCTATTATACTCATTCTTCTTTGATTCTTGCTGACCATGATTCCTTCCTTTGAGTACTTATGCATAACTCTTACCTTTTTCTTCATTCTTCCTTTCTGACAACTTGGAGTGATTCTCTTCAACTTTCCTTACTAATGATGTGGATTTTTCTTTCTCTTCATCATTCTTGTTGAGCTTGATGATTTTAATTCTTAATGTGGCAACTTCTTCTTCAAGATTCTCAACCTATTCTTATTTCTTCATCATCTAAATCTTCATGACTTCTTATATTCTCTTTGCTTCTTCAAGTTGGACCTTCAAAGTGATGATTTCCTTTTCAAGTCATCTTTCTTCTTGACTAAATTATGCTTCAAGTTTGTTAAATTCATATGATATTTCCTTGAGAGTATCTATCAAAATATTCTCTCTCTTCTTTGCTTCCTTTCTTTGTGTTGCTATATTGGCTTCCAAACACTGATTTTCTTCCATCTGACTTTTGTAAGTTTCTTCAATCCTTCTGAATTCTTCCAGATGATCTTTTAGATTCATGATGACCTATTGGGATTCTTTAGAACTTTCTTGAGAATTCTTCTTAACTAATTATTCCTCAAGAGACTTGTTTTTCTTCCTTTCTTTCATCAATTCGTCTAAAGCACCGATTAATTATGCTTCAAGATCTACTATGCCTTCTTCACAATCTTCTTGTTCCGAATCTGTATGACATGATGGGAATATTTCTTCTAGTTATGTTCTTTCATCTTCTTTAACATTCTCTAGCTTTGTTATGGGAGATTTCTCACAGTGGAGATTATGTAGCTTGTCCCAAATTTCTTTAGTTGATGAACATTTTACAACCTTATCTCTTACTGAATCACATAATCCTTCCCAGATGAAATCCATTGCAATTTTTTTTTTCTTTTTAATTCCTTCTTGGTTGCAGTCTTTGGTTTCTTTGTAGTGGTGTATCCTATAACAACTTATTTCCAAACATCATACCCCTATGCCTATAAAAATGTTATCATCTGGATACTCAACATTTCAAATCTCTGACCATTTTAACCATCAAACTATGGTACTCCAAACATAGTGTACTCCATGATCTTCCTTCCAGTGGTTAAACTGTTTCTTGAAGGAACTAGATTTTATTCCAATTTTTGGAATAATGAGAGGGGGGGTGAATCAGTATGAGCACTTTTACTACTTTTATCCAAAATATATAAACTTCAACTTTATCAACAATATATCATCAATTTATCATACAATATTACATTCAATATATCATGAGAATATAAACATAAGTAGCTTCACATCATCAACATCACATCAAATACACAATACACCATAATTTATGTGAAAACCTGAATGGGAGAAATCCACATAATTATTTCTTATATATTGTTACAAGTGCATTCATTAGAAGAACCAACTTCCCAATTATCCAGCTACAACTGGAAGGAGGCTATGACCCATTATTTAAAGGCTCCAACATGAAGGTAGCTACAACTCCCTAAGTTCTTTGGCTCTAACCAAAGGAGGTTACAACCCCTTGATTCTCAAGCTCCAACCTGAAGGAAGCTCCAACTTCCTAAATTATTTTCCACCAACTAGAAGGAGGATACAACCCCCTTTCCTTTCCCCATCCTACCACCCTAAAATATAAGTGTAGACCAAATGCTCACTACCACAATCACTGCCACTATCAATGTCACTGTCACTGCCATTTTCACTGTCATTGTCGTTGTCACAACAATCTGTAACCTGTCAACCTCTCACTGTATCCAACCTATCGCTATCAACAACCTATCACTGTCACCAACCTATCACTATCATTGATACAAAACCATATCCCTGATCACCAAGAACACCTCTCAACCATATTCTCAAACATCACGAAAACATTCCTCTACCAAGCATGTACCAAGATCACAAACATATCATCACAAGATATGTATCTCAACCATGTACCATACAATGTGCCAAACGTGTACCATACAATGTGCCAAACTTGTATCATACCATGTATCAATCATGTGTATCAACCATGTACATCAATACCTATGCCATGCCATGTACCATACCATGTCCCAACCATGTACATCAATCATGTAAATCAACACATGTACCAAACCATGCATCAAACCTGTACCAAACCATCAACCATGTACCACACCAAGTACATCAACCATGTACATTAAATCATATACCATGAGATGTGCCTCAACCATATACCATACACCATGTACCATAAGATATCAACAATGAAGTGCCTCAACCAAATACTAAAGTATGTACCAATATAACCAACATATTTGTCTGACCATGCACGATATCATCAACCATATACCTCAAACAACATGCCAATCATCCATCCAAGTAAAAATAACATCAAACGATGTATCTCATACATATGCTACCATATATCAAGTGTGTAGCTCAACCTTGTACCAAAATTATAAAGATATGCCTCTAATAATAAACCATAACCATGGAATATACCAAAATAGATATCAAGATAGCCAAGAGTGTACTTCTAACAAGGTGCCATGTCATAACCAAGGTGTACCATGTACAATCACTACCATGACATGCCTCAATAATGTACCATAACAAAATAAGAATAAGCCTCAAAAATAACACATAATCATACCTATGATCTTTTAGACACCCTACTGTATCAGATAAAAAATGAGTAAACCAACCTGGGCATCAAAAATCTGGTACAATCATCACTTCTCAACCTTTCACAAGCCTTTTCATAGATCCACGACTTGCTCCTTTACAACCCACATATATCCACGCTTTCCTCCACTACCCCTGAGTACATTCACGCCCTATTGAATTGTAACCCACATATACCTCAGAAACTGGGGTTACTCACATTTGCTGCAACTCTGAGACTCGCCTTCAACCTTCCTTCACAACCTCAGACTTTCTACCTCAAATTCAACCTCATCTTTTCCTATAAAAGCATAAACCATATCACTTATTCACTTAGATATATTCAATAGAATGTGTGTGAATGTACTTATGAGAGACTCCTTGAGGTGTATTTATACTTTTTCTAAGTAACCTCTTTCCTTACTTTAGGGGTTTCTTGTTACAACCACTTAACCCTTTCATTAAATACTTGTAACCAACTAGGGGCTTCTTGACCATTGTTCAAGGATTCTAAATTCACAAAGCCATAACTCCTCAACTGTGAGGAACTACGTGGCATAACACATATCACCGTAAACAGCATGAAAAGGACTATCCATCTATGAGTGAGTTACATGCATTTGAATTGTCCTTCATGTCCTTATTCCTAAAACAAATTTGGGTCTCATGACCACACCTCCCAGGCTTTGTGTAGACTTCATCAAATGCACCCATCACACTTGTTTAAATCAATTACAACTAACTCGCCATCAATATCGATCACAACTCTAGTGATCCGAAAATGATCTTTAAAAGACTTGGTTGAGTTTTAAGCATGGGTTAAATTACCATTCAAAAACTTAAATCAGGAAGGAGGCTTTATGAAAGAATGTTGCATCCATCATAAAGAATACAGAATAGAAAGTAAACATTAAGAGCAACAAACCATAACACCGACATTGTTAACGGAGTTCGACATAAGTTTTCCTACATTTCCAAGCCTTTGTCTTAATGGGGGAGGATTTCTTATTAATCTTCAATGCTGCAAAATTACATTAGAAGTATCTCAAATGGATTACAAACTGGTCTGGCGGTGTTCTTATCAACCTCAAGAGTCCAACACAACTGATAGCACTGAAAAAGGTTGAGCGTAGCTCCCATAAATGGCCTCCAAAGTTTGCTTCCTCAATAGCTTCCCTGCATAAAAATGGCTTGATCTTCCAAACTCTTCATCATTTTGTTGTTTTTGAACCTTTTTGGACTGTAAAAAAAACTCTTATTTATATAGATCTTGAGTTGGGAATCCTATCCCAACTTCCCCCCAATATCTGGCCTAAAAAAGGGCTCCAAATCCTCTAAAAAAGGTCAAAATCCACAATAATCAGGCTTAAATCAATAAAAAATCCAAACTATATGGTTAAAAACCAAAAATTGGTCAAAAATGCATGTGCGACCCCTTCAATTCAAGCTACTAGTCATATGGGAAGAGCCATATGGTCATGCTCTAACACTAGTGCCCTAGTCCTATGTCTTGGCTCCTGGTATAACGTCCCATGTCGCTTGTGAATGCCATGCAGCTAGGTGTCAATCCCAACAACCCCACACTCTGCTCCTAGTCCTGCAGGCTAGTATGTAACCACGGCCTAGTCGGTTGGGATAGCCCCTCTCCGACCAGGATTTACCCCCAAATCCCACCATTTGTTAATTCAAAACAATAATATACCATATGTTGAACAAGGAACATTGGTAGCTCGGATGGCTAGCACGTTGTGGTTAGCTCTTTGGCGTGCCTAGAGGTCATGGGTTCATCTCTGATGGAGTCCCAAAAAAAAATTGACCCAGCCAACATTTCCAAATATGGGGTGCCATGTGGTGCCCTGTGATTGGGCCACATGTCACCTCTGGATTGGCCCATACAATCCAGTCACTACATAGCCACCCTGCCCAATTAACTGCATAGTCAGCCCATATTTGACCATGTGTCGAACCCACAACCTACCACCTGTCTCCACGTCAACATTTGTACAACCATATTTCGTGCCCAAAGCCTACCACATGTCACCATGCCAACATCCATACAACCACGTGTCATGCCGAGAGTCTTCCACCTATCACCACATTAGTATCTGTACAACCATGTGTCACTTTCATATAATGCTATGTGTCAAATTTTTACAAGTCCAACTCAGCCCTAAAAACGCTAAAAATGACTGCCACATGGCACGCCCTGGTGCTGCCATATGTCCCTGCTGACATCATCATGATGTCATGTTGACATCACCTGCCACATTATGATGACGTGCTATTGAAGTCAACAGTACGACCTATTGAATTTGAGTTTTTAACGTTTTTGCCTTTTTGGGAAAACGATTAGAATACAATAACTTTCGCATACGGTGTCCATTTTCAGAAAAAAAAAATATGTCTTGAATTTGCACGATGAGCCCGACGCAATGGCGTTGGTTTCATTCGATTCTGAGAAATTTGATTCTTAGATTTTCCTCGATCCATTTCAGATCATCTGGGGTATCTCAAACACTCTGAGGGTTGACAATAATGACAATCGACTATCCAACAGAAGACATTCTTGTTAGGGAAGAGTTTAATGGCATTGACAGTCTTAAGGGTGATGGTGATTTTCCTTCAAGTGAATATTTTCATTGAAGATCCAATGACATTGGTGAGGATGGTAGTCTTTTTTCTAGTGATTTTAATATTCTTCTTATCAACAAAATTATCAATGAATATGATGATGGACCTAGGAATGAAGATCATATTCGCAATCATTCAACTGCAACAAATCAAGGTGATTGGTATTCTCTTGTTCGATCTCCTGACAATGTTTTGCTTGATATTCCTTCTAGTGATAATGAAATTCCTTCTAGTGAGGATGATACAATAGTGGAGACATTGCAAAGAAGAATTGTGTCTAGGACAAAGAATATAGCTTTTTATATCAATTTAAATCATTCTAGTTCTACAAGATCTATGAAGGAGTTTCTCACTAAATCAATTTTCATAAGTGATTTGATTTCAAGTGAATGTTGTCAAAAAAATTGTTTGAAAAGAATGGACTACATGTATGCATTGAATAAAAGGAAGACATACTTATCAATGAATAAGAGGATGAAAAATCCATATTTAATGGGGTGCATGATTTCCACCAAGATAGGATATGATTATCACATTCAGAATCTTTAATTTTGCAGAAAGGATTTCAAAAACACTCACTCAATTGGTAATCTATGTATATCAAAAATCCAAACAAGGTTGGAAAAATATCCTTTATTTTATAATTCAAAGGTACATCATGGATGAGAGAGTCAGACATTAAAAAACACTAGATTGTCATGTATGCGTGATTTCTTTTCCAAACATGGAGAGTGTATGTCAGATAGAGACACAATACATATTCTAGATAATTTCTCAAGGAGAGAAATATACAACTTGCACAAAGAATATGTTGAAGTTGTTCAAGGAAATGGTAATTTTATTACATATGCATATTTTACAAGAATATAGAAGAGCAATTCAACAATGTTTGTATTCCTAAGAAGTCAAGGATGGGGATTTGCAGTATGTATGTTATTCTTAAATCAAGAAGAGATAAATCTAAAGGGGTAGAAAGAGATATGTATTTACCTTTTTTTTTAAATTGGATAGTTATCAACTACGAAAACATATTATCAATAGTTTCATTTTATGTCCTGAATATTCCATAGTCGAAGCACTTCAAGAAGATTGGAATCAACAATCAAGTGAAAGGAAAAAGTTGTACAAACATCAAAAGAAGTGTTATGATGCTCCAAACAAATATTTAGGTATGATAATTGATTACATGGAGCAGAAGAAAACACTTCTACCACATTTTGTGCATACACCAAACAATTTACAAGAGAATTTCATTCAGTTTCACTTGGTTGGTTGTATGGGTTTTAATGGAAAAATGTGTCCAAGGGTTTAATTTGCCGCTCAAAATATTCATAATGATGCAAATCTGACCATCACCATAATTCATCATTTGCTCACTCACTGGTCTAGAAATACTCCTCAATTTCTATATCCATAGTTAGACAACACTAGTCGTGAAAACAAAAATCAAATTGTGTTTGTATATATAAGCATGCTTGTTCAACTAGGAATCTTTCAAAAGGTGAAAGATGGTTCCCTTCTTGTTGGACACACTCACGATCATATTGATCAAATGTTTATTCATTTTTCAGTAATATTTAAGAGGAAAAATGTCGAAAGCCTACCACCATTAATTGAATGTATTAAGAAATCATACATTCCACAGCCTATTTTTCACATAATAGAAGAAACTGTTGACAAGTGGATATTTATTCAGGGATCGAATGGTGAAGAAAAATGCATTGATCAACTTAATGACATTAGCTTCCAACTTTAATTTTTTTTCAAAAACGTTGATGGGAAAACACTTATATGTGGAAAAAAGTATTCAACTAGTACAGAATGGGGGCCTTCATCAAGTTTAACATTTTTGAAGTTCACTCTAGATCATCCAATATTTGCATCAAAATTATTGTTATTACAATCAACTTTTGAAATCCATAATGCACAAAGGTGTAATAGAGATGTAGATTATTCTGAATTCCCAGAAGAAATTAAAAATTCCATTAAAGATACATACGAGTACTTTGATGTTGTTTATTATGTTTGTTGGGAGTCTTTTTCAATCTTCAAAGTGACATAATTTCAAGATCAACAAATAAAGATACATTTTTGAAGACTTCATTTCATTGGCCACAAAATATGCCAAATGAATCTGAAGAAAGAAACATTGTTGAACTACAAGAATCTCAAGGTGTTATTGAGTTTACACAAGTAGAGGAAAGAGAAATTGTTGGATTACTGAGAGGGGGGGTGAATCAGTAATAGAGAAATTATAATCCTTTTTAAACCAAATGATCCAAGTGTTATATCAATGTATAATTATCATCCAATAATGAGCAATGAACAAATGAACAATCATACACATACACAACAAACCAGTGTTTTACGTGGAAACCCGAAGCGGGAGAAAACCACAGAATGTTTTTTCTTATATGTCTTGAAGAATTACATTCATTAGAAGCACTAACTTCCTTTGTTTTTCAACTGCAACTTGAATGAGGCTCCAAACCCCTAGTTTCTCAGGCTACAACCTGAGAGAAGCTCCAACTCCCCAATTCTCTAGCTACAACCAGAAGGAGGCTACAACCCCCTATGTTCTTCACCTACAACCAGAAGGTGGCTACAACCACCTGTCCTTGCCCTATCCAAACACCCTGAAGTAGAAGTAGAATGATGGAACCACTATCACACTATCACTGTGAGATATATCATTGTAAACCTGTACCGATAAACCTGAACCATGCATCAACCTGTACCTCAACTTGTAATCAACTTGTACCATAAACAAGTGCATCAACCATGCACCAACCTATACCAAACAACCTGTAATCAACCTGTACCATACACAAGTAAAACCAACCATGTACCAAGTATGTTCCAAGAATGTGTCAACTACTCATCAATATGTACCAACATCATCAACTATACACCTCATGTATGTGCCACCTCATCAACTACTTATCTAAACCATGTACCCAACATGTACCTTAACCAAAATCCCTCATCAATTTCATCATCCAAATATGATTTGTAACTCTGTAATAGACCTAGTGTATATGATCACATACCTGCAAACCTTCCTTAACTTTGACAACAAGAGACTAACATCTTCGTCAAACTTTTCTTTAGTCTCACATGACTAGTTTTGAATTAGTCAACAACCCTAACTTGAAATAATCAGAACTTTGTACCTATAATGAATAAATATCTAAAACTGATACACAATGTTCTTTAGTGTGTTTTGTGAAATTCCTCCAGGTTTCACTACTTTGAACCTCTTAGAAAATGGGTTATAGTAAAAATGGCATACATTGTTGAATTCTAGATTATTCTAGAGAGTGACCTTGTAGAGTGTTCCCTGTACGGAATATTTGTTGAATAGATATGAAAATATTACACAGTATACTAAAGAATATAATATAACAAACACATTTGGTCTTACTGAATTTTTATCTTTTATGAATAAGTTATGACATTTTTACCCGAAACACCTGTTTTTGACTAGTTTCAGGACTAGTCACAAACCATGTTTTCCACGTAGTGTAACTCCAAAAATACAACGAACCACAAGCTGAATATTTTATCATAGATACTTGGATATGTTTCCTCAGTGAAAAAGAAATTCCATGGTCTGAATCATTCTAGAAAAAAAATTAATGTGAAAATGGTGAGATGACCTGTAAATAACATACCTTAGAAAGCATCATCAAAAGAATTTATCCTTCCTTGAATTCCGGGCTTCTTTGCTCCGCCTTCCCTCAGAAATTTGTCTTAGATATCCTTTGGTTACCTCAGACACCTATAGGTATTCAATATTCTCAAGTTTGTTTAAAATGAGAGAGCCTTGCCTCTTATTTATACTCTCCAATTAACTTCCTTAAAAACATCTTCTAGGTCACTTTGTCCACTTTCCTTATTTTAGGGTTAACCCACTTCTAATTTCTCCATTAAATTTATTATTTAAATAATTTATTTTGTACTCACTTTGAATTATAGTACACTCATCACTTCACTTTATTATTTAAATTCTAAAATCTCTTAAACCACTTTGACTACTTTGACCTTTTGGGGCTTCTAGATGACATAAGAGGGTCCTCCAACTTTGTAAGGCCATACTTCTCAAACCATGAGGAGTTATGTGGCATTCCACATACCACCAGAAATAGAATAACATGTTCCATACATATAGAATAGTATTACCTGAAAATATATCAAAACTCATACCATTATCCATCAAACAAACTTGGGTCCATTACCCAAACCTGGGTTCTCCAACTTCTCATGGTCATAAATCTTGAACCATCGGGAGTTATGTGACATTTCACATACCACTAGAAATGGAATGACAAGCACTATCCATATAGGATAGTTTCACTAATAAATTTACTGACCTTCATCTCATTATTCCACAAATAAGCATGGGTTCTCTAACCATACTTCTAGGATACTCAATCCACAAAGCATCTTCCCGTGAGGGCTTTCACCATAAGGGGACCACTTTGGAGTTCATCCATCTGTACTTCTTATTGACCATGACAATACAATAATGAGTCATATTTACATCAAACAAATTTGGGTCCATTACCCAAACCTTTGTGCTACCGGGCTTTCTTCAAGGGTTGACATCAATGACAACCAACCTTAATCAACAATCTCCCCCTTTGGCATTGATGTTAACAATATGATGCAATACTCAAGTCATATCACTCATGCTCCCCTTGGAACCATGCCTCTGTCCTCTTCATCTCTGTGACCATTTCTCCCCCTGGAATCATGCCTTTGTCCTCTGCATCTGATAAATCTCTCCCCCTTTGTCACCAATGGAAAAGATATCTTTCAATCTGGGGCTACTCCCCCTGACTGAATTGTCCTCTTATGGTGCTTCATCGTGTACATCTAAGACATATAAGATAAGAATTCAAAAGCATTCATTTTGGAGTAGAAATAACTTCGAGTATCTGGTGAAGATACTCAAAGGATTCCTGTGGAAGTGGTTTTGTAAAGATGTCTTCCACTTGTTCTTTTGTGCCTACATACTCAACTCTGATGTTGTTTTATGCAAACTGCTCCCGTAGAAAGTGATACTCAATTGGAATGTGATTCACCTTGGAGTTCATTATGGAGTTATTTGAGATATTGATGGCCCTTGTATTATCACAATAGATTGGAATGGGCTCATCATACTCAACCTGTATATCTGTCAGAGTTTGTTTCATCCAAAGAACCTATGTACAACATGATGTTGCTGCAATATACTATGCCTCGACTGTAGATAAAGATATTGATGATTGTTTATTTCTTATCCATGATACTAAGCACTCACCCAAGTAGAACGTTGCTCCACTGGTGCTTCGTCGGTCATCAATACAACCTGCCCAATCTGCATCTTTGTAGGCAATAAGTGATAGATCCTTTCCTTTTGGATACCATAATCCAAACTCTTTTGTTCCTTTGAGATATATGAAAATCCTCTTCACTGCTAATACATGTGATTCCTTTGGTGCTGCTTGAAATCATGCCACCTGTCCAACTGCCTGCATTACATCTAGTCTGGATGTTGTCACATATAGTAGGCTGCCAATCATTAACCTGTATTTCCTATGATCCGTAGACTTCGAATCATCATCTTTTCTGAACTTTCAAGTGGTTTGCATGGGAGTGATAACTAGTTTGTAATTTTCCATTCCGAACCTCCTTAGCATTTCTATAATATACTTGGTTTGAGAAATAAAAATTCCTTGGTTTCTTTGACGTATCTGAAGTCCCAGAAAAAAATATAGTTCTCCAAGTAATGACATTTCAAAATCATTATGCATTTCTTTTGCAAATTTCTAGCTTAACCTATCATCATCACTACCAAAAATAATATCATCAACATAAACTTCAACTAATAAAATATTACCTTGACTTACCTTGATGTAGAGGTTTTTGTCTGCACTTCCTTTTCTGAACCCTGCCTATTGTAGATACTTATCCAGTCTAGAGTACCATGCTCTAGGAGCCTGTTTTAGACCATACACGGCCTTGTTTAATTTACACACATAATCTGCATTCTCTGACAGCTCAAATCCTTCTGGTTGTTCAATGTAGACTTCTTCTTCAAGTTCCCCATTCAAAAAAATTGATTTTATGTCCATCTGATACACTTTAATATTTTTGGAGCATGCATAAGCTAAAATCAAATGAATTGCTTCCATTCTAGAAACCGGGGAAAATGTCTCTTCAAAGTCGATTCCTTCAATCTATGCATATTCTTTACATACCAATCTAGCTTTGTTCCTTGTAACCTGTCCATCTTCATTCAATTTATTCCTGAAGACCCACTTTGTGCCGGTCACATTCCTATTATTTGGTCTTGGAACTAGTTTCCAAGTGTCATTTTTCTCTATTTGATCCAATTATTCATTCATGGCCTTATTCCAAAACTCATCCTTGTTGGCTTCCTCAAAACAGTTTGGTTCAATTGTAGATAAGAGTGCTAGGTGTGTTTGTTCTGGTGAACAGATTTTTCTTCTAGTCTCAACTCCTGCATATTTGTTTCCAATAATCTGAATAGAATGATGATTCTTCTGTATTCGTCTGCCAGGTGTCTTTGAAGATACTTGCTGGAATTGTTCTTCTATTTCTGTCGGATTCTCTTCATCTTCCTCTTCTACTTCATCTTCAAAAAGTTGTTCCATTGATTTATTTTCTTCTTCCTTTGATTCTAGTTTGCCTATTTCATCAATTGTTATGTTGATGCTTTCCACAACTTTGTTCAATATTAGATTTTAACACTTGTATGATTTCCTTGTACTTGAGTAACCAACAAGTACTCCTTTTTCCACACGAGAGTCAAACTCTAAAGTGCTTCACATTTGCTAGTCTTCCTTTCCATAGCTCGTAGGGAGTTTTATCAGTGTTGTTTCTGATCATTACTCTATTTTGAATGTGAATTGTTGTATGCATTTCCTGTGTCGAAAATACATTTGTCAATTTGGAATCCATTAACATTGTTCAAGCCATTTCTTATACTGTCATGCTCTTTCTTTCAACAACTCCATTCTGTTGAGGTGTCCTAGCAATGAAGAATTGTCTTTTTATTCCATGACTTCTACAGTAGTCCATAAATTCCTTTGAAGTGAACTCTCCTCTATTATCATATCTCAAGCATTTGATTCTTGAATCCATCTAATTTTCAACCATTTCCTTATAGATCTTGAAGTTTTCAAAAGCTTTTGACTTGTTCTTGAGAAAACAAACTGCAATCATTCTTGTATAATCATCAACTAATAACATAAAGTATATCTCACCTTTTAATTCCTTTGTTGTAGTTGGTCCAATTAGATCAGTATGCACAATTTCCAGTAGTCTTGTTGTTGAATATTCCTTTGATTTGAACCTGGTCTTCATTTTCTTTCCTTGCTGACAATGCTTCCATAAAGTGTTGGTTGGTTTCGTGATCTGGGGAATTTCTCTGACTGCTTGTCTTTTTCTAACTTTGACAAGGTTATCAAAATGTATGTGACCTATTCTTCTGTTCCATAGCCAACTTTCTTCTTCATTTCCTAGACAACACTTTTCATTTCCAATTTCACTTAACACATATATGTTGTTTGAATTTCTTGCAGCTGTACCGACCAATTTTCCTAAACCTTCTCTTCTTATCTCACACTTTTGTGAATCGAAAGTAACTTTATGACCTTGTTCACACATTTGACTCACACTTAGAATATTATGTTTCATATCTTCTACCAGTAGAACATTTTGTGCCTTTTCATTATTGTTCCCAATTCGAACTGTGCCTTTTTCAATGATTTTGGCTGAATTATCATTTCCGAAAAAGACTGATCCATTTTTTTCCTTTCGTAATGTAAGAAATTTGTCTCTATCACCTGTCATGTGTTTTCAACACCCACTGTCAACATACCAACCATGTTTCTTCTACTTATCTTGTAGAGCGACTGTGCATTCTTCATTTCTATACTGATCTTTCTTTCTTATCCATGTCATTTTCTGAGGTTTCTGTCTGTAACTATTGTTATTATGTTGAGGTTATTTAGGAGGGACTGTCATTCTGCAATCTTTGGCCACGTGTCCAAGATTGTTACATTTGTAACATTCCACTTCAGTGCTCAAAGATTCAAACATGTTGTAACTTATTCTTTGTGTTTCACTGGGTCTTCTTGAATAATCCCTTTGTGTATGACTCTCAAAGTTGTTATTGTTCCTGTTGTTAGCTCTGCAATTCACAGCTTTATGTCCAAAATTATTACATACATAACATAAACCAAAAAATATAGTTTGATACCTGGGAGTTGAAGATCTTCTAAAAGGAGGTGCTCTTATGAATCCTTCTTCTTCTTAAGGCCTATCTATATGTTGTTGATTCTGAAATCTGAATCTTCTCAGTGGAGGAGTGTCCCTGTAATATTCCTTGTATATCTTCCTATCCTCTTTGATTGTTTCTGCATAGTTTTTTGGATTTGTTTCTTTCTCTGTTGTTTTGGAGCTTGATCCCTTTTTTCTCTGATTGTATCCAATTCCAGACTTTTCAAGATGAGATTTTTGACTGTTGATAATGTCATCCAAAACTTTTGAGCTATTCTGCATATTTTTCTTTTGAAAATCATTTCTTAGTGTGACAATCTCTGCTTCCAAATTTTCAATGATCTTGTCCTTTTCTTCTAGATGTTTTTTTAGTGCTTCTTAAATTCTTTTATCTTCTTCTATTTGAACCTTCAATTTTGTGATCATTTGTTCTAGTTCTCGAGTGTCCTTTTTCTTGTCTAGTTTTGCTTGTATTTTCTTGTTTTTCTTTTTTTCTCTTCTGATAACTTCTATGGCACAAATTAATTCTTCTCGATAGTCAACCTCTGCCTCTTCAATTTATTCTTCAAATTATTCATATCCTTCTTCGGCTTCTTCATATTCTTTTTCAGCATCTTCTTTGTCAGATTCTTTTACTGCCATGAATAGAACTCTTCCTGTCTCACTGTCATTGACTTCATCTTCATCTGATGATGAGTTGTCTTGTTTGGTGCATAAGCTTTTCTTGAAAACTTTCTTTGTAGTTCTTTT
>JASDQU010308180.1:138370-154862 GCA_032191745.1 Picea mariana
ATATAACATTCTCACACATAGAAAATATTATAGTAAAAACTATTTCATTATTTAACTTAGTTTCAATCTTTTCATAATAGATCTCACATCATCAACAACATTTAAGTGTAGAAAGATTGACCACATTTATCTAACAAGTGTGTGTCATTCACATCGTCATAATTATAACTTTTTGTAATTACAAAGTTCCCTTCACCATTACAAATATGTTTTTTTTCTTTCGAAACGTCTATAATCACTATGTTTCTAACATCATAAGTAACGTTAAAGATCTCTCAAAATTTATTTAAAGTTTTGAGATATACAGGTGGATTCCCAACACCAACATGACCCATTATAGGTATCATGTCACCATCATATTGTGCTACAATGACTTTAAATGGATATGTTTTCAATATTGTTCTCTCAAATAAAAATGGCAAAAAACCATTCACATTTTCATGTTACGCTATTTCCCATTGACCAAACTGAGAAATACTAAAGCATTGTTCAAAGAATTCTCTAACCCCTAGGATTATAAAATAAATCATTTTGATTGTACAAATGTTTAGAATTATTGGTAATGACTTGTTTTGTAATGATATTTTATGAATTGTGCGAAACAAAAATACAATTATATTGAATATAATCAATGGTTTATTTAATAAATCCCATGTATCTACAAACAAATAAATGGAATACATCGATTCATATTGTTACTTGTACATTACAAAACTTTTAAGTAAAGTAAATTTAGTACAAATTGGTTTGCAATTTTGCAAAAATATCAACATTATTTATATATCATTGTAATACCCTTGTTTCCCCTAGTTTTTAGATATAACTGTAATTGGCCAAGGGACTATAGCGGACTAAATATGTGTGAATGTTTGATTTGATGAACCTTTGTATAAAAGGGTCAATGTATGAATCTTCTGTTATTAATAGAAATTGGATATAATGTGTTGCACAACTGTTGAAAGGGGGGGATTTTCCAAGATAGACCATGGATGCTATGAGAGAGATGGTGAGGGAAACCAAGAATGGTTGAGATGACCCTCACCAAACTAGTACCTACTGGGTGTAATTTCTCAACAGTCCTCTAACCCAGAAATGAATTACCAGTCAGGATGGCAGTTGGAAGGCCATCCTCAAGAGTTAATGAGGAGGAAGTATACCCATATGTAAGGCTTCCAGAATTGACCACGAGTTGGGGATTCAGACACACACAACCTTGATGAGGAAGGCAAGAAATGAAGTAATTCGGGGGATAGAGACAGATCTGCAAGAAGCAGAGTAGCGAAAAACAATCTCCAAAAGAGAAGAGAGTAGGTTTTCGATTCTGGAGTTGAAAGAAAAGTTGAGAAGAAAGCTCATTTTTTGCTGTAAGAAGACATGGGTAGGATTCCACTGCAAGCTGATAAATGAGGTTGACGAGTGACTGAGTAAGTGCTCACGCATACCTCCTTGCTTGGTGTGGAGGAATCTAGTTTCCAAGATCCTGTGGGAGGAGGAGAGTAACCTTCATCCCTGACTGTCATGGAGAAAGGAGGAATAATATCTCTCAGAGCATCATGGTCTAGCTCAAGGGTGGCCAAGGGTAAATCCATCAGGAGTGGTTGTGCCTATGGTTGGGTGGAAACATGCACCCCTTTCAGTAGTATCTTCACATTTTCTAGTTCTGATAAGTATTTTCATACTTTGTGTAATATGTTGGATGCAATGATTGAATGTTTGTGTTTATGGTTAAGTCTTGCAGTGTTTGAACAATTATTAGAAATGCTAATTTTTCTTTTGTAAACTACTATTTTTACATGGTTTTCGATTTACCTCAATTAACCGCTAGAGAGTTATGGTATGGGAATCCGCAAAAGAGTCGAGGTAGGATTAACTGAAATGTGTAAGTCTTGTCGACCTTTTGAGTTTACCTTAGCGGGAATGTAAATTCCAACTCTGTGGGAGAAGGGAATTCATTCAAACCCTCCACACCTAGCCTTAATCAAGTCTCGACTAAGAGCTGAGTGTAGCCTGAAATCCAAATATGATCCCATATGACCCAGGGTTGGAAACCCCTCGCAAAGCTCGAAAGGAATGAAGATACTTCAGCTTCGGGAGTTCGGGACTTGGGATTTTAAAACCCTTGAAAATAGACAAAGGTTGGAGTCACAAATTGATGAGGGTCGTAGATCTGAGGATCCACTGGAGATATCTCTCAGTCGTTAGATTAGACTAAGAAAGGGTAGTGTTAAGTACTTCAGCGAAGTTCCAATTCGGGAGAATAGGAGTGGTCTAGCACTGAAACTCTTGAATGTCGGAGTCGCAGAGTTAATCTGGATTGTTGATAATAGAGGGATGTGTGTCCACAGATCAACAGTTATCCAGAATTTAGGGTATTCGATGATATCAATGTGAAGACATAGGGACGTTCAACGTATAACGTCAAACACCGAACATCAATGTTCAACGTAGAATGTCGAATGTCGAATTTATAGAGTGACATAGATCGTCGATCCTCAAATCCTTCGGGATCTCTCTCAGCCAATGATCTAAGGACTCTGCTGAGAACCCCTCTTAACTGCCCAACTAACAAAAAATGCATCGTGGAATGACACATGGCCCCCACTTGTCCCTTGTCAAAATTCTCTCATTGGAATAGAGTCGTTGGATGAGAGGCCACGTGGCAGGAGATCCTATAGTCTGAAGACTTGGTACTCCAGAGGAACTTGTCCAAGAGCCTTCAGAGTGTGGAAACCTCTGAAGTCATGAACGACGAAGTGAATCTCAACTTTTGATAGGATGAGGACACGTGGTGCTAGATCCAAGAGTCTGGAGACTTGGATCTTCAGGGGATTCAACATGTGAAGAGTTTGTAAGCTCTGAAGCCCATATTTGTGAAGTAATGGGCGTTGTGGATCTATGGACTATGTGGACAAATATTAACCATCAAATTTGAAAGAATTTATAAGGATGTATGTCTAGGGCTGGCGTGTCTCACTGATGTCATCTAGGGTGATGTGGAACCACAAATAAGGTACCACATGTCACTGGGATATGGAATTTCACAAACCCCTTATGCCTTTATATCATGACATGTGTCATCCCCTAAAGAGGACACATGTCACCCCTATCCCTCACCATGTGTCAGCCTCTGGTTCATGCCCGCTTGGCCAACATGGTTGGTGATGTGACTGAGACTCTAAGAGTCCGAGACTTCAGGATTTTGGAAGCTTTTGAGCGTAGTATGGTAGAGGGACAATAAATGTATATCGTCGATCACCGAATGTCAAAGACGTAGAACACTGATCATCGATCACCGAACGTCGAAGACGTAGAATTTCGATCATGGATCATTAAACGTCGATCGTTGATTACGGAATGTCGAAACATTCAATGTCAATCATCGAATGTACAAGGCCATGTGGAGAGATTTTGGGACTTTGGGGAGCATGCATGCAGTAATAAAAGGGGTGTTCAGTATCGAATGCCAAAAACCCCAACTAATAATGCCCAGATAACTTCAGGAGATTGTATCTTGCAAACCAGGGATCAGATTTTGAGCCACTAACAGTCGTTAGAAAGCTATGGATGAATAGAAGAGGATGAATACATAAGAGAGATTATTTCATATTATTTGAATGAGAAAAAATTTGATTCCCCATCCCTAAAAAGGGTATTTAGGGGTCGAGTGTGTTACAATCATTCACATATTTTTGTTAATAACTAATTTCTAAAACAATTGCAATCATCATCATCACTCTTGTATCAAAAACATTAAAAACAAATTGTGAAAATAGTAATAATTACACACTATATGTATGATTCAACAATGGAAAATATTATTTAATTCGCAATCAAATGACTCATCTTTGGATGAGGCCTCACATTCAGAAAAGAAAAGAAAAAAATGTTTTTATATTTCTATCTTTGTCATATGAAATATCAAATCTCCAACTTGATGATAGTTCGATTTTTTATATATAATATTCATATTATGCACAAACATCTTCCAACCATTCATTGTAAATATGCAGGTACCCTCCCATTATATGAGTACAATGGTGAGTGGTGCAATATTTGAATGCGTTATCACCCAAATGTTGATCACCTAGACCAAATGGATAGGTTTATCGAAACACACAATTCATACTATGGATACCATATGTCTAAACCCACTTTTTCATTATTTCCACTATAATAACTTAAGGAATTAGTTTTTCTAAAGTTATTTCCATTTCATAAAGTCATAAAACACTTTTATGACCTTTTCTTCTTGAAATTATCTGGAAAAAAAGAAGTAAAAGAAAATCCAATCAAATCAAAAAACCTAAAAGTAAGGGTTAAAATTAATATGGTGAAATAATAATATTTTATAACCATGACCATATAAAAATAACCACTGTTATCCTTATAAATTCAAGAGGTCACCTCCATTTTCCATAACTCATCCATTGAAAGTAACAAAGTGTTGCCAAAATTTCCCTAGATATTTTAGCCACATTCACCATCACGTTCAACCACAAAGGAGAGGAGCCAAGCTAATACATGCACTCAGTGAAGTTGGGTTGAAATATGCACAAAGAATCTAGGTAGAAACAATGAAAAACAAACTTGCAAAATTAAGAGAAAATTGGAGAGAAATAATAAAGAGTTGTAATAACCACTAATTTCCACACTCAAAGAGTGAATAATTTAAAATGCATATATAAGTTGCATGCTCAAACTAATTATAGATAGTATTCTTCTAGAGATATGTGAACATACACTTACAGAAACTTGAGTTCTCTGCCACCTAGTCCTAGTTAATCGGCCATGTAGTCATCAATTAACTAGTCTAAACAAGTAGAGTGGAGATAATATCATGCAAGAACATGTAGTCTTTCCTCTGTTGAGGAAAATATATGAAATGATCTTACTCAAGAATTTTCAGATTTTACTTGGCTAAAGAAAAATAGACGGGAATATCACCCTATGTTTATAGCCATCAAAAATAAAATCCTAACTCACAAGTATTAATTACAAGTGCTTAGGCTAGTCTTTTCATAAGTAAAAGCTTGCTGAAAAACTCATTTTTTATATAATTTTCTGAATATAACAGTTGTTGAAATAAATGTAGAGACAGAAGTATAGACACCAAGATGGTAATCAAGACAGATGATTTCATTCCAATTCACCAAAGAGTCATTGTCTTTACAAAACTTCATGCAGAAATTTCGGACCAAAGTCAAACTTAGACATCCCTGATGGAACATACAAAAGGACCTCTGACAGAAAATCAGAAAAACTAAACTCTAAAAGTTGGATCAGCTTGCCACAGATTCTTTCCCACTCGACTATACACAATAGCCTTTGTTAGTCATGAAAACTAATTCGCAAATAGACAAGTCTACACGAACTATCAAAGATAGATTAACACCTCTGAGAAACAAGTGTCTGAATGATGTAATTCAACCTTGAATCTTGTTGTCTACAATAAGACCCTGCTATCATAAAAAAGAATTAGGCTTGTGATAAATTAAGGAATGAATGAAAACTAGACTATCTCAACATAAACTCAAAGAGAAAACCTTAGTATGCTTCTCCTTCTATCCTCCCCTTGTTCCTCCCTTTCCTTTTTCCTTTAAGAAAATTAGAATTGGTTGAAGTAGTTGAACTACCTCATAAGTTAAGCTAACTAAAGACTCAACCAACTCTTTAGTTAGGGGGGAAAGTAATAATCATAATAAGGGTTATAAATAAATAATAACTAGTAGGTGGGACCCCTTGTGACTCCCTTTAGCTCATAACAATCATAACATAACTAGTTAATTAAGAAAAACACCCTTCCTTGTGACTCCCATCATCACATCAACATTTGACAATTTAGCTCATTGATAATTGAAATTATTTTCAAAAAATATATTACTCATATATCCAAAGAAAACATGTTGTCCAAAACTTCTGAAGTCAACTGTCATCAACAATAAATAACATAAAAACTCAAAAACCATATTTCCCACTCTAAGATGCAATATTCCCTTGATTGTTAATGTCACCCTTCGATTTTCCTGAATTTGTCTTTGGTTGCATTGAGCCTTTAGGCCTAATCTCATTCATCACGTGAGAACAAGCATCCCTAAAATGCATCCAGGAAGACATGGATTTATCAGATCCATTGGAGGGTGAGGAGGGGGCATGGTGGGCCTCAATTTTCAATCTCTAGCTAGCATGGGAGGACTGTACTAGTGAGTGGGTAGGGGCATATTGGACAATCTAAATGTTAGTTAGGGGAGAAGGTAATGACAAATTGGCCAACCACGATGTTGGGAGACTATCAGGTGGACAATCTCTTTCCATTCCTCATTTTCGAGAACCTCGGGTTGCAATGAGACATGAGGGGACACGGGAATACCAGGGGCTTGTGGAGCTTGGAAAGGAGGTCTTTCGGGCCTAGGTTGGACCACTCCTTGTAAAATCCAATTGAAAAATCCATCTTGAAACAACTGGCCTAACTCTTGTGAGTTAGTGTCAAAGTGTATGGATAATCTTGGCCTTCTTGGGCCTCTCTTCCAATTACCTCTCCCTAGGTTGCCTCTTCCATGGCTACCTCAGCTGAAAAAACTCATTCCTGCATGCATGATTGATTAGAAAATAGTCCTTTTAACAACCATACATGACAGCTCTTTAAAAATATGAAATAGAGTTTGGCTCAGCAACATATCAGACTCATGCAATCCAATCCATATAAATTGTTTAATTGTTGTCAATGAGCAGGAGGTGAACAAAAGGTCCTGGGATATGCGAGGGGTTTGTATTGAGAGAAACATGGTATAATGAGGGGGAAAAGAAACATGGTTAATTCTCAAAGACAACAAGCAAACAACTATAATTCAAACCAAAGAAAACATCATTGTGATCCAACCAAGAAACCGCGACTTCAAGCTGCTTTAATACAAAATTCTTCTCGAGTGTAATTAAATTTTAGAACAGGGAGTGAAAAATGAATGTGGGAAGGCGGTGGGGTTGTAATTTATGAAAAGTGAAATAATGGTAGGGAAAGAGAGTGGGTATTGTTCATAAAATTAATTAAGTAATCCATAAAACCATTTTGTAAAAGGAATACACCAACCAAATGACCATTGTGACTTAGAAAAAAACTATTGTGTACAGTTCAAACAATTATGTGCATTAACTTGCTCACTGTTCGTAATCAAACATTTAACCTAGTGTCATCAAACAAGATAGAATGCATTCCTCAACAACCTGTAGGGGAGTTATTTTCTTCTTATTTATCCATTTAATATTTTAAAACAATTCCCACATGAATACAAGTCACTTAATTCCACTCTATTTAGTATAAAAAATCAACCACCTTCCATCAACACAGACAGAGAAAGCCTGCCCGATTTAATCCCTCAATTCCATCTACAATTAAATTGTAACGAGATCATGTTGCCACAGCAACTATGCCTATCACTGTTAAAATGTATGGTATTCATTAAGCATATATAGTGGAAAGTCAAACACAATGATCCATATTTTAATTGCAAAGATCATGACTTGCCACTTAAACACACAGACAACAATCAGCATTTAAACTCACAATGTGCTTGGAATACGCAGACTATTCGACAAAACGAGGAGTATTAATGTGATTGTAAGGGTTCAACCACTCTGAATTTAAACATCCATAATGGTGGGCTATCAATCAATATAAAGAGGTAACAACAGTACAGCCGATCTCATAACACAATCAATTGAATTGCAACAAAACCATATTTGAAACCTGTGACCCTCTCTGATGACGCAATCAAATAACCATAACATATACAATGGATGGAAATTCCATAATCATCATGATTGAAATAACCATTTGGACATTAAAAACACATGGTTAGAGTAATCATTGACTCATGTAGGAATGCCACACATACCAATGCATCACGCGTGAAGCATTATTAATCAATTGTAAACCAATGTTGAGTTAACATCTCAATAATCTCAATGAAAAATGCGGTGACTGTGTATCAACCCCATTCTTCAATCAACCAATTTCAATGTTGGGCTTATCAATTAGACTGTCATAATAACCAATTGTAGTGACTAAGTACCAATAACCAAAACATTGTAAAGATAATCAATAGAGATGACTTAACAATAGAACATTATCAGCAATGCATTACCAACTCATAACCATCAACCATGTATCCAGTATGACATAATGAATTTCCTTTATCAAAACCAAGCTTTGAGTAATCAAGGATTGGCCATGTGGACCAACACATGGAGACATGGAGTCGCACCCCAACATCGGGTGAGAACCTCTGAGAGCAATGGTGCACGCATGGGGTATACCACAAATGTATTTGTAGAGGGGGTGAAAATTCTCGTGATAGGAGAGACTATGAACATAGGATCCAAGATTCATTTTGACCTTGTAACAAGACTTAGAACATTCAGGGTAGAACCCTCGTAGATTTCCAAATCAAACAACTAACAACGCTGAGATAAAATAGAGCTGAGGAAAATAATATAACCCACTACGCAACCATTAGTGGCATGAACAAACCCATACCTAAGTGAAACAGTGCATAGTGACACAAGGCATTTCAAACCCAGTAACCCCATGGAAACAAATGACTCGGTATGGTGATAATAAAGCATGGAAATGACCAACCAATTTGGACCGAATAAAACCATTCAACCAAGACCAACACAGATGACAGAGGACCTTCATGATTTTTAACACCTAGAATGATCAATAAAACTTTGACTCCAAAATTACTGCAAGGAAACCCACACCAACCATCCATTCCATAAAAATATCACCAATTTACACAGTTGTAAGACTTAAGGAAAGCACAAACCCATACATATCGAGCCACTATCTATTTCATAACCAGAGCAATTTCATGGATGGGAAAAGACATACCTATAACCAAGAGCACCTTAAAAATGTGAGTTGGCCAAGAAGTTCTTCCTCTACTTGAAACTTGGAGCCTAACCACATCAAACAAAGTTGAACAATAACCCAACTAGGGTGGCATCCTATGGAAAGAGTAAGGGTGATGTGTAGTAAATGCACATCACCTCCACCCCCAGTCAATTAATTTCTTAGTACACGCCAACCAGCTTCCCATTAACTCATTCAATTAAACCATGTATCAAAACCATCACCCACTAATTTCCAATAGCGTGACCCATAATCATATTTATCCATTTCCAACTTATAACATAGATCAACCATGTTCCATATAACTCAACAAATTGCATAACTAATATCTTATTGTTAGGGTTAACAACGACCAGTTAAATTTCAATGCATGTATCATAAGAGCATAGTTCGATCTCTTCCTTTTGCATTTTTCTTAGGTTGATTTTATTTCTTTTCAATTGTTCTTATGTGTTGTTGCTAACGTGTTTATTGTGCAGGCATCACATTAAGGAATCCATGAACATATAGCAATGATAACAATGAATAACATAGGCCATCGTAACATAGAATTAGAGCCTAGAGTGGAGAAACAACACATAACATGCCTTATCCATCATTCAATTGTCGCAATTAGAACCAACACATAATAAGCCCAATCCATCGCCAATAAAAACAAGATCTCATCAACCATGTAAGAAGTGTCGAACAGTGACACAAACATCAAATAAGAGCCAGATATTATCTCCCAATATATAAGGGGTTCCCACCTAATAGTATTACTTATATTGTTGGCTTATAATAATAGGCTTTAGCAATACTTTGCGGGTGAAAAAAACTCATTGTGATTTTAATCGTCAACAAACTAGCGACTCCACAAGGAAATTTGTTTTCAACAGATTTAGAACTCAGAACTCATGGTTTCGCAGACCAAGAATAGTAGGTCAAGAAGATATAACCAGGAATATTATGCAACAGTGGGAAGTGAGCAGATTTAATGGAAAAATGACCGAGAGTTTGGGAATAACTCATGAAAAGTGTTAAGTATGAGGGGTTTTACCACTGTATGCATAATCATTCAACCAGAATCTGCTCTTTACTTCAAGGAGAAAAATTATGGATTTTCTCTTTAAAATCTCAAACGGATGAAGAAATGGAAAGAAGAAGATGGAGACAACCAATTCTTTATAATACAATAGTGAAAGAAGATAACAAACTCAAGTATGCTTTAGGGGAAACATCGTAATAGTTTTGTAATCTTGATCGTTATTGACTAACAATGATTTGCAGCAGTGTCATTGTGGCAGAACTGATCCAATCATCCTATTTTGACCAATTTAACTAGAAGATGGTAGGAAACAAAATCATGACAGAAGTAAAATTGCAAAAATTAAAACAACAACAACAACAAAATGACAAAAATGTAAGAGCAGTAGGAAAACTTAAAACAGACAGCAGAAGTCAAACTATTGTAAGGCAGAAAAGAAAATAGTGCAAAAAATGAAAGCAAAGCTAGGTTACTAGTATACAGAAAATCCAAACAGCATTAGAACTTTTCATGTTGGTCCCTCACAATGTTTCAAGCGAGAATCGTTAGTTCTGTGGGAAAACAATTGTTCCTGTAAATCCTTTAGAATGTAAGAGTTAGTATCTAGGACAAAAGAAATTTTGAAAGGACCCAGAAATAACACTTGGAACTCTGAGGTAATTGTCATCCCTTTAATGTATATGATTAGATCATCAAGGTAGATATGGATGTTGATCAATTCATCAAGAGTTGTGTGTATAGTTTTTTTTAAAGTGGTACTTGTATCAGGTAAGATAGAAGGAAGGAATTTATAAGACATGGTACCCCAATTAGTGATAAGAGTGGTTTTGTGAACATCTACCCCTTTTACCTTGATTTTCCTGTAACCCAAAAAAATGTCAAGTAAGGGCCTCATATGTGACCTTACAACCTACTACAGAATCATTTCCATATTAAGAGGAGGAAAAGGATTTCCCATAATAGCCCAACTGAAAGTGTGAAAATTAATGCAGGTTATAATATGATCAGTGGTCTTTGAAACAAGTATCCAATTGGAAGCCCATTCAGGGTAGACTGGAAAAATAATCCCAGCCTTTAAGAGATTTTCCAACTCCTTTTGAAAAGTTTCTTTAAATGCAGAGTTAATAGGCCCTTGTTTTTGCCTAGTTGGTTTCATGTCTTCCTTGATGGAGATACCATGTTTTGTAATACCAGGATCAAAACCATGAAGACCCTCATAGGACCAAGAAAAAACATTTTGAAATCCACCAAGTAGCTTGGTAAACTTCGCTTCTTCTTTATCGGAACATTAGGTACTTATTTTAACATTCTTTGAAGATTTGAGTGCCCCAATATTATAGATGGTTTCACCCACTTTCCTTCTTGACCCCTCTTCTCTCTGTTTCTCTTTATTGCCTACATCACTCAATGAAAATGAACTCTCAAGAGGACTCAAGCCCTTATGAATTTTGTTGTTTTCTATGGATGTCATTTCCTTGGGCTTAAGAGGTTCATCTTGAATGAAAGCACAAATGCTCTCATCGTTAGGGAGTACCTGCCAAGATTCTACATTATCTGGGATATGTGAATGATATAGATATTGAGAAGAACAATCAGGCCTGTGAGGAAAAGGTTGTTGATTAGGAGAAGCTGCAAAGACAGCTAATCGATCAGCCATTGAATTCAACTCCCTCTTAACAAGAGTAATGTTGAAAGATAAAAGGTTCGAGATAAGCACCCAAACAGTTTGGGTGTATTGTACCATCATCTTGTTGCTAGGAGAGCATATCTTACGTATCAGGTTCACAACAAGCTCAGAATATCCAAAAAATGAAAGGTGACCACAACCAATATTAAGGGCGATTTCAATGCCTAATAATAAATCTTCGAATCCAGTGACATTGTTTGTACAAGCAAACTCCAACCTCTAAGACAAATTATGAATTTTCCCTATAGGGAAAACCAAGATAATGTCAGCCCCATTACCTTCATTAGAGCATGAACCATCAAAGTGCATGTGACACATATCATCATCTAAATTGATTTGTTCCAAAGGAATATTATCCTCCTCAGAAAATATGGAATGCAGTCCTAGGCCCTCTTCGATATAGTTTACACTAGATTGTGGAACACTCTCTATGTAGGGTGAAATCCTTCCCTCTCTAAGGACTATAATGTTCTTACCATTCTAAGTCACGGATAAATGTGTCTCGTCGAGTGAGAGGTATCCACCTGTTAAGGCTTGCCAATATCTTCCCAATATAATTGAGTAATTTCTTACAGCCATATCAATTACCTAAATGCTGAGGGTTGTCCTTATTTCTGGATGAGCACGTAAAACTAAGATCACGTCATTAATCTTGCCTATGGTTTTTTGTTGTAGAATATTATATGAGAGCATGCTTCTGGGGTTTTCATTTTACAAGACAAGCCTAGCTATTCCATAATAATCTTCGACATCACACTTGGGCCCGAACTGCCATCAATGAGGCAACAATGGGAAATCTTATCCATAATATTCATAGAAATATAAAAAGGGGGATTTTTTACAGGGTATCTAAAGTTATGTATGCCTACTTTATTTACAAATGAATCCTCTTCATTTACCTCTTCAGAAAGATTGGCTACAATGGAATATTTTCTTTCCATGAATTGTTTCAAATGCATATGTTGCTTAGGGACGACAACCATGTCCAAAAGGGTTTCATCTTCTTTGATGTAGGCCAACTGGTTCAAGATATTGTATTTGGAAGAGGGGGGAGGAGAATTTTTTCCTTGGCTATCAAGAACCTTAGGAACCTGAACAGTAGTAGCAGGTGAGGATGAGCTTGGGCTAGAATAATTGTAGGGAGGATCAAATTTGCTCTTAGGAGCATAGGCTTTGTTCCTAGTATTGATGACCATGACATCTTCTAGCTTTGCAAAATCTACGACAGCTATAGTAGCTTCTGGTCTCTTACCAAAGATATTATCTCTAGTGCTCTTCTTTACCTCATATGTGGTTTCCTCGTGGTGTTCCTCATAGAAGTTACACCAACTTCGAGGCAAGATAGATTTAGGCTGAAAATTATTTTCAATCGGATTTCTAAAGGGGGGTGCAGAAGAGGATGAAGCTCCAGGGGTGAGAGGGGAGACAGTTCCTTTCCACTCATACGCTATCATGCGATTGTTCATGTCTTATACTAGCTATAAAAGGGTGGACATGTTTGTCTGTCTAACCGATTCTCCCTGGGGAAGACCAGTTCTTTCAAGTTGTTCTTCATACTCTGAACAAGCATGCAGAGCAGAACCAAGATTATCAATGGATTTTTCCTCAATCCTATGATGGTAGGGGGAAGGAAATGCATTGTAGTAATGCATGAAATCGGCTTGGTTTTGAGGGAAAATGAGTTCAGGGATTTGATTGTATAACTTGGTGAAACACAAGTTGAAAGACTTGATGGTCTCACCATCCTTATAAGTGACATTATTGTATTCCCTTAACTTCTCAGTTGGGATTTTAGATTTCCCATAAGTGGATTGGAACCAATAGATTAACTCCTCCCAAGTAGACAGAATCTTAGGAGGAAGGTCAAAGAAGTCGTTCGCAACCTTTCCTTCCAAGGAATTGATGAATAAGTGCATGCAAGTATCATTGTCGTTGGCTCCTATGTTATGACAAGAATTAGAAAATGCCACGAGGTGTTCATTTGTAATGACAGTGTTATTTCCTGAAAACCTAGGAAGATTCTCTTTAAATTTAGGAAGTGGACAAGTAGCAGGTGCTAGGTTAAGAGGAGAGGACACATGCCATGGTGTGGTTGTGGAATGTAATATCCCCCGATAGTGCCCAAGTTTTATTATGAATTGTAATCATGTTTATAGGCTGGTGAGCCAAGTGTATATAAGTTGGTGGCCTTATGTATTTATTAGGCCAGAGAACCTAAGTGTTAAAGGCCATGAGCCTGATTTTGTATATGTAATTATGCAGATCATTAATAAAATATAAACAACGCTACATGCAGACCGACCATGAAGAAAGATTGATGGGGGACTAATATTCCGCAAGGTTGGGTAAGGGAGAAGGCTAAGTGTGTGGGCCTAGGGGCTAAGCTAGGGTGATTACCTCTAAAGGGGATAATAATTTATTATTATTTCCTAAAAACTAAGGTGGGCAATTGATGATTTTTTTCCTAAGTTCCTGGGAAAGGGGAACGAATGCAAATGTAGTGCATGCAGCTCCAGGAAGACAAGTGTCGACCTAGGCACATGCATTAAAAGATGATGAGTTGAGCCATGTTGGGGGTTGGTTTGGGGGAGTCTGGCAATTCTCCATCCACTTTCTAACCGTGAATGGAGACATCCACCAGGGACCCTAGAACGAGTAACCCATGAGTCATTCTTCCAACCTTCGCGTGAGTTCATTGGTCATTCGTCCAACCGGAGTATGAACCCGTTTTGCCTCTGCACTCGACCCTTGTGTTTTTTCCTCTGGTCACGCATCCTGAAACTAGTCAGAACCCATGGACTGATACACATCTTTTATGAACCCCAGGTATTTTGTATTTGGTTGAGTCATGCGGTGTCATAATTGTGGGTTGTTGTGGCCACGCAGTTCTTGGACTAAATGTGGCTTGTTGCCTTTTGTCATTCCTGTGTGAATGAGTGTTGAACCATTACTGTTTTCCTCACTTGGCTAGAGCTGCGTTGAGGATTGTGCTAAAGAAGTGGGTTGGCAGCCCCATGGTAGAAGAGGCAGGTTGTCAAGCCTATGAGAAACTCTCTCCAGTTGAGAGAGTCTGTTGGGAAGTGGTTTTCTCCCAGAGAGAGTCCAGCACCAGCTATGGAGCTCTGAGAATTCTTGATCTGGCCTGTTGCTAAGAGCCAAAGAGGGAGGTCAAGCATCAATGGACTGTGCTTGTGAAGGTGTATACTCCCAAGTAGAACAGGCATGTGGGGAATGAGAATCCATGAGTAGTGGGCATAAGAAGGCTCCTAGAGAGAATTATTCTGGTTGCACTGTGTAGTGTTTTGGTAACCTCATCCTAATCTAGGATTCCCTTGCCCTAGGTGGAGCTTAGTCCCAGCTCGAGGGTGACCCACTGCTGAGCATGATGAGCAGCGTGGTCTATGGCTAGGAGGTTCGTGGAAGGTCTACACGTAGTTGGTAGTATTCTAATAAAAGATAAGTACCACTTTTATGTTCCTTTACATGTTGTGTAATGGTACATATGTTGTAAATGATGAGTATTCCATGTATATGTTGTATATGTTGCATGTGTAGACTTACTGTTATTTCTACATTATTATGTTATATATATCTAGAATGGTCATTCTATGTTTATATGGATGTGTATGTTTTTCCACAAGTATCTATGTGTGGCATAGCCCATTAGTTTAAGGCTGGAGTTGTCATAGATCAGAATAGATCAGTAGAGCTGCAGGAGTAGTGGCATTGCCCAGCTTGTTGGTGGTCGAGGATGTTACAATATGGTATCATATCTTTGAAGGCTAATTTAAGGTTATGTAGGTGGCATTGCCTAGCCTGTTGGTGGTCGAGGATGTTACAAAATGGTATTAGAGCATGGTTCCAACACTAAGCCTGGATGGGCCATGTTAGTGGAAGTTTAAGCAAAAGTTTCAGAAAGAATTGTTTTCGAAGTAGACAAAACTCGATTTCTGACCCATGGTTTCAATGCTGAGCCTGGATGGGTTGGATAAGTGGTCATTGGACCTGAGGTTTAAGGTAAAAATTCTGTCTAGAGAAACCAATTTTGAACCTCAGAATGTTCCTGAGTGCCAAGAGGTTACCTTGGTTGTGTTTAGAAGATCAGGAGGAGTAGCAGTATCATAAAACCACGACATAAATAGTGTTGGACTGCAAAGTAATGTGTGAACTGGTGAGGTAACGAATAATTTTCAATTTTTTCTCTCATGTGAGTTGCGAGTGCAAGGAGTGCACACGAAGAACTCTATGTTGAGTTCAGAGAGAAATAGAGTCACTGAGAACTCTGTAGGGCTCTACCAGGTAGGCATCAAGCGAGTGCAAGTGTGCACAGAGAGAACTCTTTGTCGAGTTCAAGGAGAAGAGTATCAGAGGAAGATACTCACAGAGTTGTTGAACACTCTATAGAAAATGCTCAAAAAGGTGTGCTTTGAGCAGAAGGTTTCCAGGAGGAGACGAAGTTTTCCTTTGAAAGGAAACAGAAGGGCCAAGACCCTTAGGAGACTGAGTAACTTGAAAATCTCAGAAGAGATAACACAAGGAGTGTGTGGGATATGAACTCATTCTAAGTCCTAAATCTAAGAATAGATAACGCTTACATGAGTGAAGATGAGACCCAATAGACAGACTCGAAGGAGGAGAAAAGATCAAAGCCTTTGAATACTTAGAAAATCTTCTAAGTCAGAAGAGATATAAACTATTAGAGGTAGATCTCAGTCGTCCATTTAGAAGCATCGTCAATATTGTGAGATTGACAGTCACCTCGCATTGCGGGGATAGAAGGTGATTGAGCTTTATGAAGTCGAGGGTGGGCCGCAATCCAAACCATGGTTTTGGAGAAAGGACACGTGTAGGCTCAAGGTGAATTGCAGGA
>JASDQU010308180.1:158284-169257 GCA_032191745.1 Picea mariana
AGATCCATAACTCCAGAGCGAACCACTTCGGAAATTTTTGGTTGGGGAAGATACGAAATCGTCGAAGCCCAAAGTGATGAAGCCACTTATGATCGTTGATCGTGCAAGAGGGTACATGTCAACAGATCGTGAAGTCTAGGTGAAAATACTCCAGAATAATGTGAAGGATGGAATTTTTAAATCATCTATGCCCGAATAGCCGAAGCAGTTGGGAGTCGTTGATCTAGGTTGGACAAGTGTCACCAGATCGTGAACTTCGGAGAATCATAATCCTGGGTTTTTTTGAAGTTGTGTTTCGGAATGTTTCAAAGTGTCGAAGCCCAAAATGTCTAAGGTTCAATGATCCAAAGAAAGGAAGGAGGACTGTTGATCTGGTTGAAAATACTAAAGTCTCAAAGTGGGAGAAGAGTCATCGATTTAGAAGGACGTGTGGTAGACGATCTACCATTTCAAAGAAATCTCTCCAAAAGAAACAAGAGGTTGAAAACTAAAACTCCCAAAGGTTAGATTTGCGGAGGAAATCGTAGCTGCACATATTTAGTGACAGGTGTCAGCAAATCTTCCACTTCGAAAGATAGCTACTGAGGAGGGAGCGAGAGTTGATATTTGAAACTCTCGAAGACCGGAAAGTCAGAATCAATCGTAGTCGTTGATTTGGAAGGGAGCTACATGCCGACAGATCATGGAGGTTTCGGAAGGTGTGTGAAAGACAAGAAAGGAGGATAGATAGCAGTTGTTGATCACGGATCATCGCCGAAAGCAAGAGATCGAAGGACGAGCTAGATTGTGGGGCCAGAACTTCCTCAGATGTTAAAAATCTGAGAGCGGGCCACAATTTATACCACCGTATCGCCGAAGGCATACGTGGCAACTGGAGGTGAATTGTGGGGAAAAAATTAGGTTGGCCTAAAACCACTCTTTCCCATGCCTGCAATCACAGCTTTCCATGAGGTCATATCCCACAGTCTTAAGAAGGAAAGGGCTAATGAAAAAAGGGGCTAGCACCTGAAACTTGGAGTTTTGGAAGCATGCAGGAATAGCCCATGGGTCTATTAGGACCTATGCCTAAAGGAAAAAGGGGGGTTGTGTATAATTGTTTTGGGTTCAATAAGGATCTTGAAGGGTCAATCCGACTCAGAAGGAAGAAATATCCTAGGCTCGTAGGTCGTGCATCCCTGAGGAGAGTAGGGGGGGTCTGCATCAATATGGATGCGTAATTTTTCATATGTACATGCTTGGATATGCATATAACGTGATGGTGAATTTAGAATAGTTTGTTATTATGAAATAATGTTTGAGTATGACTAAAGGATGGATTATGTATTCAGGAAAAATGATACAACAGGTTTAAATATGTGGATGTTGTTGTTTCTTATAATTTCCATCGAGGTGAAGACCCATGAGGATGGCAGGAATGGTGATCAAAACGATGAAGGGGGAAGTCTATGAGCTTCTACAAATATCAGTTGGTCAGACAACAACAAGTAGGTTGGTAACAACCAGGCAAGTATTTATTTAGTTTTTGTTGATGCATACATGTTGAAGGGGATCAAGGTAAGGATTCCCTCAGTTAATTTTCGGTATTTAAATTGATATGTAATGGTCGAAGGCCTAGAGTGTGTAAGTGTTGTTGATGCTAGAATGCACTTAGATAAAATGTCAGTTGCATTTTATGCTATGATTGGTTATGGGATCATAACCAGGTTAATTTGGGAGACATACTCCTTATATAACAATGAATACCCATAGAGTCATGAGTGAGAACCCAAGAAGTTGGAGGTATCACTTGAATCTATGATGGTAATGTAAAATAAGGACTTTTAGTTAGTTCTATGCAGCTAGCAAAAGAGAAGCAGAGAGTACAAGAAAACCTCAAGAACTAAAGTATTCTGTCGGGAAGGGGCTAAAGAAGTTCAGTCCTGAAGAGTAACTGGATGTTGAAGAATCCAAAGTCTATAAAATAGTTTGGTGTGGAATTTGATTCATCCAAGTACGAGATTGGGTTAGTTGGACCCAGGAAATTAATGAAAGTTGAAGGTTAATATCAACTTAGTTTGGGACTATAAATGCAAGGGCATCCAAGAGTGATTTGGCTAGAAATTTCTCAGGACAAAAAAAGTCGTGTACAATGACTACAATGAGAGCACAAGAAGATTCAAGAATCTGGGAAGAATTGAATTCTTCTGGGATCAGCAGGAAAAAGTTTTATAGGGAGAAAGAAGTTACTGAAATTTATGTGGCAGCAAGTATGTTATGGCTTGTTGGGTCAGCCAGAGAAAAGAATGCTTGTATGTTTGCAAGTGTTGTTGGTGATGTTGCAACATAAGGAGGGAAGCAACAAAAAGCTGAAGTTTTGGTTATAAGTTTGATAAAAGAAGTATGAAAGCTTCTATTGTCATCGTACTTTTAGGTAGTATAAAATTTATTAATGGTAGTCATGCAGGTATGAGTTTTTATTACTCTTTTTGCATAATTGTTGAAAGGAAATTTAGGTAAGAATTTCCTCAGCCAGAGTTATTTTATAAAATCACATGATTATATTATTGAATGCATACCACTGAATGTGGTAAAGGCTGGAGGCCTGTATCAATTCAAATCTTCCTAGCTCTGAATGCACACATTGACATATGAGAATGTCATGTTAATTTGGTTATGGAGTAATAACCAAATATTTAAAAGATAAGAACTTGTTATAGGAATGAATGCTAGTAAGCTAGTCATGTATGAGACCAAGACCTGGTTGGATATGGAAAGGTACGGATATGGAAAGGTTATGAGCCACATAGGTACTAAAATCTTTCTAGCTTTAAGTAAAACTTGGGCTGCAACCTTTTTGCTAACACTAATTAACACCACATAATTATATTATTGGTGTAGTGTTCAAGTCGAAAAGGAAGGCATCCAATTAATTGGGAAGACAATAGGAAGTGTGTGGAGAATGTGTCAACAAATTGGCTAGAATTCCAACTTATGGATGGTGAGATACATGACTGAGATGAAGAGCATTATGTAATTCAATACAAGGGTGCATTGAATAAATAGGCATTGAGAGTTGTACTCATGTCTAGTAAGGGGCAGAGTTGCACTCATACATGATGGAATTGTATACTTAAATGCACTTGGTTGAATGCATTTTGTAAGTACATGCATATATGTTTTTGTCATGGAAATAATTATACTAATGGTTGAAATGTTGCTAACTCATGAAGTTGAGAACATTTCAGGAACTATTAAACATTGCAACAAGAAAGTTGTAAGCCAGGTAGTCACAGGAATAGAGACTACAGAAAATTTTATGTTCAGAAAAAATGAAATAATAAACTTGTTGTTATTTATGAACATGCATATGCATAGAATGATGAGTCATTCTATTTGGTTAAATTGTTTGGTAATTGTGATTTCATTTCTAGGTGCAGGCAATTCTAAGATCATTGCATAAGGTGTTGTGCATGTTGAATTATGATGTACATAAATAATGACAAATTATTGGCAGTATGCAAGATGAAGTCTTGCAGGAAAATGGTATGCAGTTTGGTGCCTGTGGAAAATCACAAGGATGGTTGCATTCATAATATGGCAATAGCCAAGATGAATTATGAAATAGATTTTCATGTTTTGGGGAAAAGATGAATTCCCTTTGAACTAAGTTTGAGTTTCTAAATAAATTATTTTATGTTTTCTCATAATAACTACATGGGGGTGATGTAGATGAGATGATGTTGATTGGAAACCTTTGAGGGGAGTTGGAACTCTGGGAGCCACGGTGCTCTGAGACTTCATAAGTCGGCCTGTTGTTGAAGCCCAAGGAAAGGGAGGTGTAGTAGTCGATGGACTATGTGACAGTGAAGATGTACACTTTTGGGGTGGGAAAAGCATGTGGGGAAGGAGATACCATTGGTTGGAGTGCTGTTGTGGTTTGGTACCTTGGTCTAGACCATGTTGATGTGGAAGATATTCTCAAATCAAAAGATAAGTACAATTCTCTATTTATTGTCTGTTGTGAATGTTGTATAAAGGTTATAATGTTATTAGAATTGTCTGTATTTACATATATATACATTGCATATATGCTTACATTACCTGCTTCCATGACAGTACATAATGTGTTTCATATTTCATTGCTTAAGAAATATATATACATGATGCTAATCATGTAATCGATTGGAATGTGATTCAGGTGGAGCAAGAAGGTGTCTTGCAAGTGCATCTGCTGCGCATATGGGACCGAAAGAGTAAATAGCTCTGGAATCGAGCCATAGGGCTTGTAAAGGTCCAGTGGACCTGGTACAGTCCTAAGGACACAACATGGGAGCATGAGGATGTTGTGCAGGAAAAATACCTGCATCTTTTTGAAGATTTAGGAAATCTTGTTGATGTTGTGTAAAGAGTTGCACTGAGGATAGCGCAAAAATA
The DNA here is from genome assembly GCA_032191745.1 of Picea mariana. Lineage (NCBI taxonomy): Eukaryota > Viridiplantae > Streptophyta > Pinopsida > Pinales > Pinaceae > Picea > Picea mariana. The sequence goes on from JASDQU010308180.1 coordinate 162,698, forward strand.
AGGGGAGGGGATTGTAATATCCCCCAATAATGCCCCAGTTTTATTATGAATTGCAATAATGTTTATAGGATGGTGAGCCAAGTGTATATAATATGGTGGGCTTATGTGTATTATATTATATACACTTGGCTCATGGGCTAATTTTTCATGGTTTTTCCAAAAATGAGATTCGCTATTTTAAAAATGATTCGCCCAAATTCTATAGGATGAAATTATTTTACCTTAAAAATCGTCAAACTTTTATAAAAACTATATAAAATCCTTAGAAATTTGAATATTTTTACAAAAATATCGCCAATCATTTAGAGTTGGCATCTTAAGGATTAGTATGATTCACCAAGGTTTCTCCATTTTAAAATAATTTTCCATCCTTAAAATCATTCATGGGAATATTGCAGCACCTCTCACTACTCTCCTCAAAAAGAATTCTTTCACTTGGACTCCAGCCGTTGCTCAAGATTTTCAAACCTTGAAGATGGTCAGGTGCACCACTCTAGTCCTCGTCCTTCCCAATTTCACAAATAACTTTGTGTTGGAATGTGATGCCTCAGGGAAAGGAATTGGTGGTGTCCTTATGCAAGAGGGTCGAACTTTGGCCTTTACCAGCAAGCAACTATCTGAAAGAAATCTGGGAAAATCCATCTATGAAAAGGAAATGTTGGCTATTCTGCATGTTGTGGGTCTGTGGCACCCTTATCTATTGGGGCAACGTTTCCAAATTAAGACAGACCATCAAAGACTCAAGTATTTTCTAGAACAACGCATTTCCTCCCCAGAACAACAAAAATGAGTGACTAAACTCTTTGGATATGATTATGAGATCATTTACAAGAAAGGAAAAGACAATGTGGTTGCGGATGCACTTTCCCAAAAATATGAAGATGAAGGATCCCTTTTTCCTCTTTCATTAATTGTACCAGATTGGCTCCAAGCCGTTCGCTAGGAATGGCCACAAGATCCCAAAAGTTCGCAGTTGATCCACCAATTGCAGTCCAATGCTCCAGCTTCCCTGGGGTACTCTTGGCTCCATGAGGAACTTTGATACAAAGTCTGTTTGTATTTAAGTAAACAATCAAAGCTTAAATCCACGGTACTTTCTGAGCTTCATGCTACACCCACAGCAGGGCACTCCAGGTTCACCAAAACCTATGATAGGGTCAAATGTTCATTTTTCTGGGATGGTATGAAATAGTACATTCATAATTTTGTAGTTGAATGTGATGTGTGTCAACGCAACAAGGGAGAAACAGTCAAATCGTCGGGCACACTACAACCGCTCCCGATTCCACCTGCTATTTGGAAGGATATCTCTATGGATTTTATTACCGGCTTGCCTAAATCGAGAAATAAATCCATCATCATGGTGGTTGTTGATTGCCTTTCCAAGTATGCTCATTTATGTGCCCTTCAACACCCATTTACAACATCCACGGTGGCTCAAATCTTCATGGATCATGTCTTCAAGCTTCATGGAATTCTACACTCTATTGTTTCTAATCGCGACCCAACTTTCACAAGCAATTTTTTGCAAGAACTATTCAAGATATAAGGCACCGAATTGCATCTCAGCACAACTTATCATCCCCAGACTAATGGCCAAACAAAATTTGTCAACAAGTGTTTGGAAACATATTTGAGGTGTTTTTCCTCGGAAAAGAAAAATCAGTGGACTCAATGATTACCCCTAGTTGAATGGTGGTACAACACTTCATACAATACAGCTACACGCATGACTCCTTTTGAAGCGGTATATAGACAGAAGCCACCTTCAGTTCTCTCATACTTATCGAGTGCCTCGAAGGTCCAGGTGGTTGACCTAACACTTACAGCTTGAGAGGCTATTCTCTGTACCCTCAAAGAGAATTCGGTCATGGCACAGAATCACATGAAGCAACAAGCATATCAAGGTCACTCTGAATGTCAATTTGCAGAAGGGGATCAGGTGTTTCTTCCACTACAACCTTTCAAGCAAACTTCCCTCAAGGTCGATCATTGTTAGAATCTAGTGCCCAAATTTTATGGTCCTTATACCATTCTCAAGCATGTGGGACAAGTCACCTATCAGTTAGCTTTTCCCAACCATTCGAAGCTACATCCTGTTTTTCATGTTTCATGCTTAAAGAAGGTGATTGGAGCTAAGTGCCAAATTCAAACCAACCTTCCAAAGTTAGCTGAAGAAGGATCCATTTGGCTACAACCAGAAGCAATTTTGGACCAGCGTGAGTGTTGCCTATGTCAGAGAACCATCAAGGAAGTGCTAGTCCAGTGGAAAGATACAACTCTAACAGACGCCATTTGGGAACTAGCTACCATTCTGCAGCAATTTCCTCATCTCAATCCTTGAGGACAAGGTTTTTTTTAAGGGGGCGGACATGTTAGGGTCCTAACCCACACATAGGTAGAACAATATATTTGGATGTAATAAAGCTCAATATTAATAAGTCCTTTCAATAAAATAGAATAAGGCAGATGTAAGAAGACCTAATAGAAGCTTCCACTTCTAGAAGGATCTTCCTCTATATGCTTCTTTTTAGTATAAATAGGAATCAAGGGTATGAGAACCTTAGCTTGGATATTATTGTAATAGAGCTCTGCTCAAATGGAGGTTTCCCCCTCGAAGATGCCCATGAACATTGATTTCAGATTCAAAGTGTTGCTTCTGTTGTTATTCTTATATCAATTTAGTGTATTGTGGTGAATGTTCTGGTTATATTGTTGTTATTATGCCATTACTAGCATTTTATTTTTGTTCTTCATACATTTTATATCTAGTATATTACAGAATACCAGGGGCTTGTGGAGCTTGGAAAGGAGGACTTCCAAGCCTAGATTGGACCACTCCTTTTCCAATCCAATTGAAAATTTTGTATTGAAACAATTGTCCTAACTCCTATGAATTAGCGTCAAAGTGTATGGAGAATATTGGCCTTCTTGGGCCTTTGTTCCAATTAACTCTCCCTCGGTTTCCTTTGCCATGGCTACCTAAACTGAAAAAACTCATTAATGCATGCATGATTGATTAGCAAATAGTCCTTTTAACAACCATACATGAAAAATCTTTAAAAATATGAAATAGATTTTGACTCAGCAACATATCAGACTCATGCAATCCAATCCATATAAATTGTTTAGTTGTTTTCAATGAGCAGGGGGTGAAAAAAAGGTTCTGGGATATGTGAGGGGTTTGTATTGAGCGAAAAATGGTATATTGAGGGGGAAAAGAAACACGGTTACTGCTCAAAGACAACAAACAATCAACTGTAATGCAAACCAAAGAAAACATCATTGTGATCCAACCAAGAAACTACGACTTCAAATTGCTTTAACACAAAATTCTTCTTGACTGTAATTAAATTTTAGAACAGGGAGTGAAAAATGAATGTGGGAAGGTGATGGCGTTGTAATTTATGAAAAGCGAAATATTGGTAGGGAAAGAGAGTGGGTATTGTTCATAAAATTAATTAAGTAATCCATAAAACCATTCTTTAAAAGGAATACACCAACCAAATGACCATTGTGACTCAGAAAACAAATATTGTGTATAGTTCAAAAAATTTTGTGCATTAACTTTCTCATTGTTCGTAATCAAACATTTAACCTAGTGTCATCAAACAAGATAGAATGCATTCCTCAACAACCTGTAGGGGAGCTATGTTCTTCTTATTTATCCATTTAATATTTTAAAACAATTCCCACATGAATACCAGTCACTTAATTCCACTTTGTTTAGTATCAAAAATCAACCACCTTCCATCAACACAGACACAAAAAGCATGCTTGATTTAATCCCTCAATTCAATCTATAATTAAATTGTAACGAGATCATACTTCCACAACACCCGTGCCTATCACTGTTAAAATGTATGGTATTAATTAACCATACATAGTGGACAGTCAAACACAATGATCCATATTTTAATTGCAAAGATCCTAACTTTCCACTTAAATACACAAACAACAATCAGCATTTAAACTCACATTGTGCTTGGAATACACCGACCATTCGAAAAAATGCAAAGTATTAATGTGACTGTAATGGTTCAACCACTCTAAATTTAAACACCCATAATGTTGGGCTATCAATCAATATAACGAGATAATAATAGTACGCCCGATCTCATAACACAATTGATCAAATTGCAACAAAACCATATTTGAAAACTGTGACCCTCTCTGATGATGCAAACAAATAACCATAACATATACAGTGGATGGAAATGCCATAATCATCACAATTGAAATAACAATTTGGCCATTAAAAACACATAGTCATAGTAATCATTGACTTATGTCGTAGGAACGCCACACATACTAATGCATCATGCGCGAAGCATCATTAATCAATTGTAAACCTGATCTGAAATTGGATCCAGAAGCCTGACAGGGCTTGAAAAATGATAAAAAAATGAAAGTGCTCAAAATCCGATAAAACCAACACCATTGCGTCCGTCTCATCTTCCTGATTCTGGCGGTATATTTACTTCGTTAAACGGGCTCTGTATGCGAAATTTATCGCGTTCTGATCGGAAGCCCAAACAGGTAAAAAGTCAAAGGTCAACTGGTCAAAAAGTCAATGCTGATGACATCAGCATGTTGACTATGCAGGAGATGATGTGGCACTCTCTAGCTGATGGTGATTGGGCAGGTTCACTGACAAGGCAGACATGTGGCAGGCAACTGGACCAGTCAATAGCTGACAAGTGGCATTAATCCGTCAAATGGAGAGATGCCACGTGGCCCAGTCATGGGCAGCCACGTGGCACCCAGTCATCAGTTGAAGTGGCATGTTTCAAAAATTGTTTTGGGGTCCATGAGATTTGAACCCATGACCACCACCAAGCCCAACAACTTAAGAAATGGTCCTTTACCAATGCGCCAAATTATTTCTTATGTTATAAAACCCACAATATTAAATATATTGTATGGTATTGTATGTGTGCAAAAAAAAGAGGGGGTTGGGGCTAAGCCCCAGCCCGTGGTCATGTAAACCCCCATATATCCGAGGGCGGGGGGCTATCCCTACATAATATGCACGGGAGGTCATAACCCCAGCCCGCAGGCATATTGTATGTTATGTGACCGTATACATATCGCGCGGGGTTTTTAAAGTTTGCAAATATTGAACCCATGGTTCTATGGTATATACCATGTGACCCTTTGCTTTGTGTGTGTGCGGTTTATATATGGTTTGAAAACCGTTAAAGTTTAAGCCCATGGTTTTTTGGTATTCCATATGACCATAACCGGAGCGCGGAGTGGGAGTTAAACGGTTTTGTAATGGTTTAGTCCTTTTCATTATAGTGCGAGGTCCTATGACCCATATGCCCAGGTGCCTAGGCGGTTAGGGGCTAGCACACCCTTAACCATCCTACAGTTTGCACTGTTGGCACAGTTGCACCCAGTGCTGGGTTTTCACGCTTTAAATTGCGTGTGTGTCAGGTTCATTGGGAGAGGGTGCAATTTGTAGATGCAGAGACAGCAAGCATGAAGGGGAAGACTTCCAGGAGGCATAACTTCTTCGTTTCTCGACTGATTTAGGTGCTGAAAGAGCCCAGATAGGGGTTTTTGGACGTTCTGAAGCCATAGGAGCAGTCAGAGCAAAGTTATACTAAAGGGAAACCAATCCAAAGACATTTTGATGCAGAAAAGTTTTTGAGGAGGAGTCACTATCGGATCATTTCTGGGAGCTCCGGACATTCGTTTTGTGTGCCATTTTCTTTGCAAGGTTCTAGAGATCTAGACAAACATGACCAGATCAGTCTTGTAGCCATTTGGCATTGCATCGATGCATGTTTCAGCATTTGAACAGAAATAAATAAGCCTCCCTCACAGAGACAAAGGCTTGGAGACGTAGGCAAAGTTGTGCCGAACTCCGTTATCAATCTGCGGGTTATGGTTTGTTGTTTATCCTTTCATTTCAGATCTGCATATGTGTATATGGCTATCATAATTCCTCTTCTTTCCTCATTCCTTCACTAAGTTTCTCAAATGGTTAATTAACACATGCCAAATTAAAACTCAACCATAAGTCATTAAAAAATCCTACGGATCAAGTGGTATTAGAGCTAGTTGACGTTTGGATTTGAGTTTTGCATGTTAACCAAGGAAAAGCTACAGTGTGGTGAAGGCGAGCTTGTTGCAGAGAATCCATTAATTGGATTGAGAAAAATGTTGGTCACTATAATTTCTTAATTGACTCAAACAACCAAGTGATACATAAATTATCAACCCAGGGAAGTCTTGTTATTTCAAAGATAACCACGCACTATATATGCTTAATTCCAAAAGCAACTTACAATTGTAGTAAAAGAAACTATACTAATCACACTTGCCTTGCATAAACTGAAGTTCTGATTTAAATCACAGGAAAGAAAATTCCCTATTACAGATCTTAAAGATTAATCTAAGAATCCTGGATTACATTAAAAATAATACTTGCAACAGGAAAGAACAACTATTCTGCAACCAGAGAACAGGACCCTTATCCTCAAATAGAGACTTCAGTGCTTGTTCCTGATTAACACTCTTTCATGAAAACAGTAATGCAGAGAAAAGTAACT
>JASDQU010308180.1:169357-187968 GCA_032191745.1 Picea mariana
CCTCATACAGTGCATCCACAGCAGGACTGCCGCTGGGATTCAAATAACCCCACACGGCTATCACACCCCCGGGTTTGCGCAGTACTCGTTTGACTTGAGAGTAAAAGGTCTCGAGGTCGAACCAGTGGACTGCCATGGCCATCGTCACCAGATCCACGGATCGCTCCTCCCCTACGATGGAAGATAGCTCTTCATCTGTCATGACAGGCGGAGTGAGAGCATATGTTACTTCTCGCCTGAATCCTCGGCCATACCAAGCAATCTATCAACCGCCATTTTGCTCTTCCGTCGGCACTTCACCCATACCTACTCATGAGTCTCGAAATTAGCAACCAGTGGTCATGATCAATATATTAATTGTTTATACATTGAATAATGTGAAGCCTGCAATAACACTTGAAAGATATTAGCCAATCAAATGTTAGAAAAATAGTTTTTTTTATTATTAAGAAAAATACATATTTTGATTTCCTATGTTACACATTTGATATAAAACAGAAATCTAAAGTCAACCCTAAATTAATAGCCAGTCAACGATGAACTCATCGCTATTAGTCCCTGGCCTTGGCAGGGACTAATAAGTGGAATTATTATTTTTCAATGGATTTCTTCAATGCTTTATAAGAGAATTTTATATACAAATAATCAATATATCATATTGTGGTAGATTTGATCATATCAATCCATTTCCATAGAAAATAAGTGGAATTATTCTTTTTGAATGGATTTCTTCAATGCTTTATAAGAGAACAAATCATTTGAATAATCTCTATAAAAATAATGAATAAGTATTATGTTGCATCTCTCTTAATCATTTTATAGTAGTAGGAGAATGAATTATTTCTTAAATATATGATAAATATATAGTCATCAACTAACTATATGATACTTCTATAATATTTATCGACTAAGAAAAGGTGAGTGTATGTTTCTACATTTGACATTTGAGTGGAGAAAAGATAATGATTCAAGGATATCAATTCCCATCCATTTAGAAACATATTTAATTTAATAAAAAATAACAAACTCAAAAAAGAGAGGTTGAATATACGTGATTTCATTAAGTGTGTGACAATGAATGACATAACTATCATGACAAATAAAGTGTCCATTTTCCCCTCTATATATATAGGTAGGTTGAAACATTGGAAAATTTAGTCTCCTTTTCCTTGGATATTTTATTTGTGGGTATTTGATTTGTTTTCACTCATATAAAATAGTGAAAAATTTGCAAAACAATTTGGTTGTACTTTATATATTTCAATCAAAACGAAATCCAAGTACTAGTTGAGATTTATAGAAATATCCATCATAAACAGATAAATATTCAATGATGATATCCCTAGAAATTATTTATCACTTAATGTCTTGCAATATTATGATAAATATTCTACATCAACATGAGGGTCAACTATTATGCTAAAAAAACTAAACCATATATTATTTTCTATATCATAGTGTTGGTTTCTACTTCATCCATGCCATGCAATCATCTAAAAAAATTAAAAATCATTATTTTTGGATTTATTTTGGACAAAGTATTTTTATTTGATATTTTTAGGTGAGCATGTTAATAAACCATTTTTATAGATTCAAAAATTACCACCATTTTATTCATCCATGCCATGCAATCATCTAAAAAAATTAAAAATCATTATTTTTGGATTTATTTTGGACAAAGTATTTTTATTTGATATTTTTAGGTGAGCATGTTAATAAACCATTTTTATAGATTCAAAAATTACCACCATTTTATCCATAAATCATTTGATATTAAAACAAATTAATTTATCCAACTTTCCTTAATAAATACATCAAAAAATATCAAAATTTTTGCTTAAAATTTTCTTAAAAACAAATTCAACTTAACATGAACAAATTTTAAATTTTAAAAATAAATTCAATTAAAATTAACATGAACATGGTGGAGTTCTACCAAACAAAATTTATATCTACCAATTTTATGAACCAATGTGTCCTTTTCCTATTGACTTACCCTATTACTATATATATATATACATTTCCTTCTTATATCTACCAATCTTATGAACAATGTGTCCATATCTACCAATTGTATGAACCAATGTGTACATTTCCCTAGTGGCTTTCAAGACATGATCAATAAAGGGAGTGTTAGCTAATTCATTTTTAGAAAGACTTTGTTATTTGAATATTTTAGTAATAAAGTTATATGTCACATCAGCATAAATGAGCTTTATGAGCTTTACATTACTAGAATCTAGAATGAATTAAGTGATATTTTTATCTTTTAATATTTCTTTTGGGCAATAATGGTATGTTATCCATTTAAGATAGAGAAATTTTTATATTCCACTTTCCTTATTTTTCATGTGTAAGTTGAACCAATAGTTTGGTCGATTTGTCCAAAGGAATTTAAAAATCCTCTCTAATTGTTATTGATAAATTTGTGATAAATCCTAATTTTCCACGTATTTTTTTATTTATTTTTGTTATCAATAAATTTATTAAATTTGTGATAAATCCTAATTTTCCTCATATTTTTTATTTATTTTTGTTATCAATATATTTATTAATAAATTTGTAATAAATCCTAATTTACCACGTATTCTTCATTTATTTTTGAATTCACAAATGGAAAGGTGCAACAACACATCTATTAACTTCAAACGATACAAGAAAATCGTTAGATACATATTGTTCAACATGTTATTTGTGAATTATTTTTAATTTATCATAGCTTTATTATCATTTTGCATCATCACCTTTGTGGAACATGCTTGGAAGGACCTCAAAGCAAAACTTGTTAATATCCTTTTTCAAACTTTTCATGCAATCTCTTCTAAGAGATGTTAATTTTCATGCTGACTATTATGATCCTATTCATCATATTCATCAAACATAATATAGAAGTATTTTCCATAAAAACAAATCGTAAAATCACTAAGATAACTTTGTTTAAATTACTTATTTCAGTTATTTTTTATCAATTTGATTTGTCATATGATAAGAAAATCCAACATTTTTTTACATAGGATATCTCATATATTTATAGAAAGGGTTGATTGACTCTTCCTTTTATTTGTAAACTGCTATGGATATTCAATGAGAAAAAATTGTTAAAACATATCTTAAAATAATTTGAAATCTTAGATTATGTTGTTTGTTTATGTAGATCCTAGATTAATTATTACAAACATATTGCTTAGATTTATGAAAATAAATAAAATAAAAAAATGAAACAACAAGAAAATATACACACCATCCACACAATGAACACCAAATGCATCCCAGGAAACCTGTAATGGGAGAAAACTCATATAGAAGATGAGGCGTATGCTCTATTCTATTTTCTTCAATTATGATATGCAAATACAATGAAAGGGTCACTCAATATGGAGTTTCCTATGACAATGTGGCCTGAATGGATGTTATAGAATCTACTTCCTCCCCTATTGTGCTCTCAAACCACACTCCAATATGTTATGCTCAAATATGGAACAAGTACAATGCTAAAGAATGAAACACTTTCTCCTCCTAGTAGTTCAGTATTTAACATAGCCTAATATTAGTCTAGTGTTAGGATTTTCTTTCATCCTCAACCCTCAATTAGTGATAAGGTTTTGAACCTTATACAATCTTCTTTAAATTTCACTCATGGCTAGCCCATATGTGTGAGTAATGCGGGATAATGTGGCATCCATTCATACCATGGTGGTCAACAAGGTAGGTCAACTTGAAGGAGGCATAGCTTCTACATATGATCTTTGATTGAGGTGATTTTCACATCATTGGAAATTTCTTGGTGCGTTTCAAGGGTCTAGGAGCTATGCTCACAAATGTTTGACCCACAAAAAAAAAATTATGCCTAAAATGGCTCTGGAAGGTTCTGGAACCCAAATATCCAAACTAGGACATGCCACTAAAATTGCCCCTACAAGCCAATTCCTGCAATTTTTTTACCCAAAAAGTACTAAGATAGATGAATAATTATATGATGATCCATTCTAGATCATAATTCCCCATTTATAGAGGATTTTTGTCCCTAAAATATTTTACTGAATGAATTGAGGAAATGTTTCCTCTACCTTCTCCCTGGAGTACCATTTTTCCTTTCCTAGAAGTTCTCCTTTCAACCAAATCTTCCAAAGGTCATGATGCCCCTATCTGGTAGTTCTAGAATTATTCTACAAAACTCTATCTTATACCAACTCTGCTTAGATTCTAGTGTTAATTCCTCTATGGTTTGTAGGAATTTATCCTCTGTTTCCTAATCCAACATGGAAGTCTCATAGAGTTTTAGATTCTCCACGTTCACTACTAAGTAAATATGAATATATGGGGATACATTGACTCTATAGGAATTATTACCCACCTTCTCCAAAACTTCAAAAGGTCCATATCGTAGCTCCTTGATCTTCATACCAGGACCTTGTATTATTTCCTTTTTCATTTGTAACCAAACTTTGTCTCCCACTTTGAATGATTTATCTATTATGTGTTGATCATTTCAGGCCTTGTACCTTTCCTATGACTTATGTAGTGTATCCTCTACTTGTAGATGGATCTGCCTAATATTTTCAAAAAAAATATCTTCTTTCAATGCTTCTCCTGTGAAATATTCCTTCAATGCTCATTTTCTTCCATAGACAACATCCAAGGGTGAAGGTGGAAAATACCCAAAGCAAGTTTCAAAATGGGACCTATCAGTAGAAGTATGGACTGCTTTGTTATAAGAGTGTTGAATGTAAATCATATTTTCATCCCATGTATTCAGATGATTCTAATTATAACCCCTCGAAATTTGAACCAAATTCTTGATGAAAAATTCTTCCTTCCCATCTATTTGTGGATGGAATGTTGTAGATTTCTTCAACTTAGTATTCATCTTCTCCCAAAGTGTAGTCCAAAAGGAACTGTGAAATGTGGTATCATGTATGAGATGATGCTCCTTGGTATGAAAAGAACATGTTTGTTGCTTCTTGACTTTTGATGGTATTTTTACAAGGCATGAGAATTCACATCTCGTTGAACCTGTAAACTACCACAAACAGATAGTCATGTCCCTTCCTAGTTGTTGTAAAACCACCCACAAAATTCATTGAATGTTTTTTCCAAGGTCGAGTGGATATAGATAAGGGATGGTATAGACCTTGCTTCATATTACTGCGCTTGATGGTACAAAATAGCATGAACCCTCTAATATATTGAGCTACATCTTCTTTCATTATGGGCCAACACACATACTTTTGTAAGTTAGCAACCATCTTCCCATCACCAAAATGTCATGCAACCATGGAGGTGTGAGCCTCTCTAATAAGTTGCAATATTTCACCTTTAGGAACAAAAATCTTGCATATCTTGTAGAGTGACCCATTCTGGAGATGATAGTCATCCTTACCATTGCATTCTTCTACACAAATTTTTCCCTATAGTTGCTAAAATACCTCTTTAAAGTCCTCATCATCTATGTATGCCTCTTTGTATGCATCATGGGTGAAAGGATCCATTTGCATAAAAGTTTCCAATTTTGTGATATTGGATTTGGGTGGCCTTCAAAGCATGTCTACCAACTTATTAGCACATCCCTTCTTATATTTGATGACTAGATGAAATTGTTGCAAAACCGCCATCCACTTGTAATGTCTTGTTTGTTGAAGCTTACACTAGTCCTATAGATACTGCAATGGCTAGTGATAAGTGTGGATAACGGTTTCCTTTCCCAGTAGATATTGCTTCAACTTCTTAGCATCTTGAACTAGGGAATAGAGTTCCTTATCATATGTAGGGTAGTTCAAAACTCTCCCATGAAAAATATCATATTGATATCATATTGTCTTACCTCCTTGCATCACAACTTCTCTCGTATGGTACCCACTTGCATTTGTCTCAAATTTTAAAGTCTTTCGGAAGTTAGGAAATGTGAGAATTGTTTCTTGACTAATATTTCATTTTATCTCATCGAAATATGTATTTTAATTCTTTCCACACTGGAAACTCTTACCATTGATTGTTATGTTGTGGAGTGGTTCAGTTATCACTGAAAAGGATGCTATGAACTTCCATAGGTATTTTTATACCCCAAAAAATCTCTTAACTTTAGTGACATTAGTATAAATTGACCACTTCATGATGACCTCCATATTTGTGAAATTTATCTTGAGTTCACCTTCACAAATCACGTACCCCAAATACACCAATGATTGGTAAGAAAACTCACATTTCTTGAGGTTTTCCAACAACTAATGCTTTTTCAAAGTCTTTAACACCTTCATGACATGTGATATGTGATCCTCCTAGATATATCTATAAACCAATATCTCATCTAAATACATTATTACAAATGAATTTAAATATGGATGCAATACATCATTCATCAATCACATAAGCGTAGATGGTGCATTACATAAACCAAAATGCATGAATGACCATTCATACAAACCTTGCATTATCTTGAAGGTGGTGTTCCAAGTGTGATTGATGAATGATGTATTGCATCCATNATCTATAAACCAATATCTCATCTAAATACATTATTACAAATGAATTTAAATATGGATGCAATACATCATTCATCAATCACATAAGCGTAGATGGTGCATTACATAAACCAAAATGCATGAATGACCATTCATACAAACCTTGCATTATCTTGAAGGTGGTGTTCCAAGTGTCTTATTATTTAATGTCTAACTTTGTTGGGTAGGTTTTATATTCTTTGCACAACACACCCCACGCAAAATGTTGCATCGAGTGCATGGGGGGGGTCACGGAGGGGTGGCATCCCCTCCTTGTTTGGGGGGTTATAGGGGGGTTGGATACCTGCTTCCTAGTGGGTCACGGGGGAGACTATCCCCATACCTAGGGGTTTGCAAGGGGTTGAATCCTGCCTTCTTGGGGGTTCAGGGGCAGATCCCTCGAAAAAAAATTGCATTTTTTTGCATCCATTTTTAGTGGTTTTCAACACGTGGTTTTCATCCATGGTTCTCTAATTCTGGTCAAAGAATTAGGGTTGTATACTAATATGGGTCAATGTATTAGGGGTTTTGGATGTCACGGGATCTTATATATATATATATATATATATATATATATATATATATATATATATATATATATATATTGAATTGTAAACAATGAAGATGGATGATGAATAAGAATTAGAGGTGAAACTCTAAATAGGTTGTTGGTTTTACATGTTTGGATTTCCACAGTAAAATATCTATGTAATGTGTGTGTGAACCATTGTATATTTTCTATTTTTATTAAAAATCCATTTGCAGTAATTAATTGTACAAGGTTAAAATCTACAACATGGTGGTATCCTAATTTGATATCCAACTTGGTGAAATACTTTGTATGTTGCAACTGGTCTAAAAAAACATTGATCGTGGGCAGAGGGTATCAATTCTTGAGTGTTATCTTGTTCAAATTTTTGTAGTTGATACGCATTCGCCAAGTCCCATCCTTCTCGCGTACTATGATTATCGGTGACCCACAAGGTGAAGTACTTGATTGAATTAATCCCCTCTCCAACAACTACTACAAGTATTTCTTCACTTCGTCTAGTTCCAAAATAGACTTTATATACAAACCAATATTTGGTAATGGGGATTCAAGTAACAATTGCATCTCATGATCCACTTCCCTCTTAAGTGGAATCCCTTTAGGCTCTTGGAACACTCCCCTATATTCTTGCAACAACTCCTGTAACTATTGTTTCTTCTCTTTTGTACATTCTTATAGGGATATATTTACTCTTATTGATTCCTCCCCTATCTAATTCTCTCGTAAGAAAATAAATACATACTTTTTACTAGAACTAATCAAAATTTTGGCTTGGTTATCACTTAACAAAGAGATATTTGACTTTATTTTGTGTGCATTGATGATGTAATACTTCCCATTCTAGATCAAGAAGTACTAATTTTCTCTCTACTTGAAGAAAAAATCATTTATATACATGTAGGAAATTCCAAACACTACACCACACACATCAAGGGGTACTACATATAATTCCACTTCATCAATAAAATATACACTTATAGAAAACTTGATCTTACATTGTTTAGTGATTTTTATCTCTACATCCTTATTCACCCATCCCAATGGGTATGTGCTAGGATTGTCATAAAATTCCAACCTAAGTTTTCTAACCAGATCATATGCGATGAGGTTGGAATGTGATCCAAAATATAATACAACATCTACCTTGGTATTTTTGACCCAAATCTTAATATGGAAGAGTTTTTTCATTTCCTTATCTTCCTTGTGTTGAAGGATACTTAGATTCACCTCATTTTGCACTTAAGTGTAGACAATGTTCTCATACACATTTGATATTCTCTCTACCTAGTTTCCAAAATCCTTTCCTAGCAGGTTCTTCTTCTTGGAATCCTTCTTATGGTTCTTTAGATTAAACTTTGGATGTAGCTTCCAACACTTATCTTCTAGTATTACAATATTTGCAGTGGTTATTAGGATCCTTTCACTAATGTGCAGTGGCTATAATCTTCTTGTCTTTTCCTTTCCACTTTTTCTTCCCCTCCTTGGAACCATCTTGGTGGTCTTTGTATTTAGAACCACTTGGTTGTCCTTTATTATGGCCTATGTTATCCATATAATATGATTGAACCCAGGCCTCATCAACAGTCCTGGGTTTGAAGCAGCATCACTTCATTTTGCAAATGATTGTGTAGACCCCCCAGATACTTGAGGATTACATATAGGTTGTTGGGAGAGATATCCAACAGGATCACCATATTTTTTAATTTGGCGGCATACTCTTTCATACTCTACCCTTGCCTTTGCCTAAAGTGATACCAACATATCCATTGGTCCTCTACATACCCAATAGGTTAGAATTGGAACTTGATGAGGGTTCTAAAATCCTCTCACTTATTTATTTGTGGATCTCCCTTCATCATGAGTATCTATGTGTGGAATTCCCACCAATTTAGTGCATGGACCTCTAGTTTCAGTCAGGAAAATGAAATTTTATTCTCTTTATCTATATTATGGACACTAAAATACACTTATAATTGTTGAAACCAATGATTCAACTTAACATCATTGATCTCACCTTGGTATGGTTTGATGTACACTTTTTCTTCCATTTTAAATAGAGGGTGTGAAGGAGTGATGGAACTAGAACTTGGTTTCTCTTTCTCGGGCTCTTTTCCTTAATCCTTATTTGGGTCTTCATTATCCCTTGATTTTTCATCAAATCCAACTTCAGATTTAGAGCCACCAACCTCCCCAAATGGTCCACAATTGTTTGTTAGAGCCTCCATGAGGAGGTCCATGTTGTGAGATATATCAACAGCTTTCTCTTCTAGCCTCAAAAATCTCTCTTCCATTGCATCCTGAATTTTTTTATGAATATACTCATTTTCCATGGCTTGGGTTATGTGGCTTCTTTCTTAAGCCAATTCCTAGATCCTGCAATTTTTCACAAATACCCCAAATAAAATTTCTATGATACCAATATGATCTGAAAACCATGGTAGATATTTCACTGGAATAGTTCATCACAACATATCTTATAATAATCTAAAATCTTGGATTATTTAGTTTGTTTTCTTAGATCCCAAAATAATTATTCCTAACTTATTTCTCATATTTATAAAATTAAATAAATATGAAAATTAAATAACAAGAAAATGTACACACCATCCACACAATGAGCACAAGAAGTATCATGGGAAACCCATAAAGGTAGAAAATCCAACCAGAAGGTGAGGTTGATGCTCTACTCTATTTTCTTCATATATGATATGAAAATACAAAGAAAGGAGCACTGACTATGGAGTTTCCTTTGACATTATGGCCTAAATGGATGCTACGAAATATACTTCCTCCTATGTTATGCTCTCAAATCCCACTCCTAAATTATATGATCAACTATGGAACAAGTACAATGCTAAAGAATGGAACCCTTTCTCCTCCTAGTGGCTCGATATTTAACATATTTTGATAGCCATCTAGGGTTAGGGTTTTTTGCATCCTCAACCCTTAATTAGTGTTAATGTTTAGGCCTTCTATAATATTCTTTAAATTAAACACATGGCTATCCCCACATGTGTGAGTAATGAGGGCTAATCTAGCATACACTCATATCATGGTGGTCAACAAGGTAGGCCAATTTGAGGGAGGAATACATTTTGCATGCGAGCTACAATTGAGGTGATTTCCAAACCCTTGGAAACATAATGGTGTGTAGAATAGTTTCAAGGGTATGGAATTTATTCTTGCAAAGTTTTTACCCAAAAAATGTATGTTTGATGCCTCAAAATAGATATAGAAGGTTTTGGACCCCAAATATCCAAACGAGCACCTGCCACTAAAATGGGACATGAAAGCCAATTCCTCCAATGTTTCCACCAATAAAGTACTAAGGTATATGAAAATTATATGATGGTCTATTTTAGATCATCCCTAATCACCCCCTCAATGAGAATACTAATCTAATGGAAGGTTTGAGCAAACCTTCTCTAAGATTACCGTCAATGAGAATATTAATCTATAGGAGGAGTCAACTAACTCCTTCTCAATCCTCCCCTTTAAAATAAACTTAAAAGATTATAGAAAGGTCAATTGGCCCTTCCCTAAGATTTCTCTCAATGAAAAACTTATTAATTTGAAAAAGGGTTGACCAACCCCTCCCTAGGATTCCCCCCAATGAGAATAATAATCTAGAGGAATGGTCTACTGGCCCTTCCCTAGAATTAACCTCCATATTAATACTAATATAGAGGAATGTAAAACTAACCCTTCACTAGGATTCCCCTCAATGAGAACACTAATCTAAAGGAAGGTTTGAATGACCATTTCCTAGATTTCCCCTCTATAAAAACATATGATAAACCCTTCCAAATGATTCATCTTATCCAAACACTTATAGGCTTGAATAAAGTTCAACCACCACTTCCTTGGGATTCCCTTCAATATGAAACATACAAAATTGAAGAAGGTTCAACCAACCTTTTCCTAGGATTCCACTCAAAAAGAAACTTTTGATCTTGAATAAGGATCAATTGATCATTTCCTAGGATTACCCTCAACAAAAAATGTATAAACATGAATAAGGGTTGATTGGACCTTCCCTAGGATTTCACTTTATAATAATACTAATTAAAGATAAAATGTTTGTTAACCCTTCCTCGGGCTTCCCCTTGACTAAAATGCTAATATGAAGGAAGGGTCGATTGACCCTTCCATAGGATTCCCTTATACTAGGATACTAAAGTGTGGTAAATGTTGATTGAAACTTTAGCGGATTCTCGTCAATGAGAATATTAATATAGATAAAGGGCCAGTAGACCATTCCAAGGGATCCCCATTGACAAGAGTACTAATGTAGAGGAAGAGTTGGCCAACCCCTCCCTAGTCTCTGTCATGATGAGAATACTAAAATTAAGGAAGATTTGGGTAACTCTTTCTAATATCCCCCTAAATGAGAACACTAATCTAAAGGAAGGTTCAACCAACCCTTCCCTGAGATAATGTTGTTGGCCCTCAGTAATCTCCACCTCAGCACCAACTGAGGTACTCAGTACCAACAGAGTGGACTCAAACCCGTGACCTTTGGCTCTAATACCAATTGTTGGACCAGGTTTTTCGTTAAACAAAAAGTCCAATCTATTATTTTTCGATACAACCACCAAAATTAACAGATCCACAAGAGGTTGTTAAACCATGTCATGAATCTCGAAGGAGGTGTTGACCACCAAGTCAACAAATGTAAATTAGGAATACTAATTCTACATTGATTGAAAACTACACTTTTTTGAAATTTAAATGAATTTAATATTTCTTTATTTCTATAATTATATCAAAAAAATGACAACATCCTATTTTATTTATTAAATTAATTTGTAATAATTACATTTTATTTCTTTATTTCTATTATTATAAGGAGAAAATTGAAATATACTTATTTTAATTATTAAAAACATTTATAATAATCACATTTCATTGATTCCAATTGCATCTATCATATGGAAATAAAATATCAAAAATTAATGTATATATTTAAGTAATTTCCTTGTTATAAATTTGAATAATAAAACTAATTGAGGATTTTAAACATCTTGCCCATATTTGAAATTATAAATTTTGAATTCTTTCCCATTGAAATTTGAATTTTATAATCCTCATCTATGCCTAATAATAGCTAATATAGAACCTCATTTAGTTTTATTTGCATCATTTTAATAAAAATTTCACCGTAATAATCTAATGACTAGCAACAAATCAAAAAATCATGGATTGGATGAAATGCGGTAACAAGGGCCAAGAATATTTTGGAGGATGAAAGTTTGGGCTAAAATATTTATGGCATTCTAAATATGTTTTCAATGTTCAAAGGGCATCACGATACAACACTACTTGTACCTCTAAAGCACTCAAATGTTTTTTGTGAGAAAAAATATTTTGCTTATTTTTCATTTTCTACACTTTACTAATTCATATTAACGATTGGAAAATAAATGTAATATCATACTATTTAATTCTTATGTGGTGATTGTAAAAATTGTATAACCTTCAAATGTAAAGTATATGCCTAATCATCTCGCTTTATCAGTCTAGAGAAAGGGTCTATCAACTCTTCCCTACAATTCCCATCCATGAGAATATTAATCTAAAGGAAGGGTCAAATGGGATTTCCTTAGGTTTCCCCTTTATGAGAAACTTATGATCTTAATAAAGGGTCAACTAACCATTCTAAAAGATTTCTCTCAACAAAAAATTATGAACTTAAGAAATTTCATCCAACCCTTCCCTAAGATTCTCTTCAATGAGAAGCATACAAATTTAAAGAAGCGTCAATGGACCCTTTCCCGAGATTCCATTTGAAGAGAAACTTAGGAGATTGAATAAAGGTCAACAAAACCTTCACTAGGATTCCCATTGATGATAATACTAATCCATAGAAAGGGTGGACCAACCCTTCTCCAATATTCCCCTTCACTAAAATGATAATATAGATAGTCAACTAACCCTTCCCCAAGCTTCCTTTCCACCATATTACTAATGTAGATTAAGGGTGAACCAACCCTTCCCTAGGATTTCCCTTGATGAGAATACTAATCTAGATGAAGTTTCAACTAACCCTTCAACAATATTACCCTCTATGAGAAACGTATGATATTGTATAAGGCTTAACTAACCCTTTCCTTATTATTCTCATCAATTAGTAACTTACAATATTGAATAAAAGTCAACTGACCCTTCCTCGAGCTTCCCCTCAATGAGAATACTAATATTTGGGAAAGGTCACCCAACTATTCCCCATAACTCACCTTGAAAAGAATACTAATATAGTGGAAGGGTAAGTTTACCCTTCCATAGGAATCCCCTCAACAATAATATTAATCTAGATGAAGGGTCAAATGACCCTTTCCTAGGTTCCCCCCCTATGAGAAATTTATAAGATCGAAGAAATTTCAATTAACCCTTCCAAAGAATTCCCATAAACCATAAAATTACGATCTTGAATAAGGTTCAACCAAATATTTTCTAGGCTTCCCCTCGATTATAATATTAATCCAAAGGGAGGGTTGACTAGCTATTCCCCATGCCTCCCCTTGACTAAAATGATCATCTAAAGGAAGGATTGACTAACCCTTCCTAAGTGTAACAACCCCTTCTTCATGACTACAAGCGAAGCAAAAGTGCGATTTTATTTATTTATTTGTTTATTGAAAGCCAAGATGGTGACGACAACAACAGTTAACCACACAATTGACGACGAGCGCACGCATGCAGTCCAGGAAACAAGCTATTATGACTCCACGCACTGGCACAAGAGAAACTGGGTGAGACATGCGTATGACAACAAGAAGGAACGACTACCTGCCCAATGCAATTAGACATGCCTACAAGATAAGAGACAACATCCCCCTCCCGACACAATGACCATGATGGAAAAGACTAGAACCTCAAGGCACGTGAACCAAACGCATGAAGGCGTTCAACCCATGCACCAAAAGCAAACTTAGAACGCTCTAAAAATCTCACACGGAAGACAATGACTCCGACCAAGTTATCATTCGTCGCTATCCAATAGGGCGTGCCATGATCCCCTCATCAGGAATCATGTCATCCCCAGATGATAGACGCATCAATAACCTTGGTGCAACACATCCCAATGGGACCAAGGATTCAAGAAAATTCAGCGCGCTAGGATGTGAAACAAATGACAAGAAGACTATGCACATACCCCAGGAAACAGATCGACGAGACGCGGGATGACGTCAACAAGAAAACGCAAGTTGTTACACGACTTCGCCAACAACTTCACTTATTCATCAAGTCTAATGCTAATGATTAAAAATATAATTTAACATTAGTTTCACTCTAATTTAGCAAGTATAATTTACAGTTTAGTCAAAACTCACCAATCTCATTTAATCATTAATTACAATTTAATTCAGCAAGTTCAATCTATAATTTGGTCAATACTCACTAATATCGTTTAATCATTAATCACCATCTAATTGGGCAATTCTAAATAAATCCCAAAATTACAATCTAACTATCAATTAACAATATATAACCACATTAACCATATCAATGTAGAATGCTACAATTATAACACTTGCAAACCAATTAAATTACACATGTTGTCTATCTATAGTAACCGTACCAAAATAACTAGTTGTCTGTTAACATTAAGAATGAAATTGTTGTCCATTAACATCGTTGTAACAATTGTCATCGCTGTAGCATTTAACATGGCAAATAACATGACAATTAACATAGCGATCAACAATGCATTTAACATGGCGATTAACATAATTGTTGAACATTAATGCATTCTATTCTCAGAATTACCAAAATAATAAAAGAACATTCTCATTATCATGCATAAAGCTTATGATTAAGGTGCTAAATAATGAAAAATCTTCCGAAAATTTATCTAGCCAAAATAAAAGTGTTAAGGTCGAAATGGACGTCCATGACTAACTGGAGGTCTGGGAATGCTATCATCTAGCCACTAAAAGGGGGGTTGTCCCAATTAATGTTCCACTATCCAAGGTTGTACCAGTAGGTGAGAGTTTATTTCCATTGAACTCAGTAAAAGCATAAGCAGTAAATGCATAACTCAATCAAGTGAAAACGTAAAGTAAAAGTTCAGGCAAGAGACCCCTTCAAAATTCGTAGGGAAATGGTGAATGCCAGTGCATTCCTAAGGACAGTAACATCGTCGGGTAAGAAGTAGAACTAGCAGTCTGGTCCAAGGCGAAATTGTTGTACAGTACACACCGGAAGGGAGCTATATATTTTATGTCATTAAATAATAAGCAAATCGTTGTACATTAATGAAATATAATTTTGCTTTGCCATCAAATACAAATTGTAAATGCCATTAACTAAAATCGCAGGCACAATAATACCATTCCTTTCATTAAACTGGGAATCAACAAGGACATGACATAGTAAGGAAATTATGATTTCACTCAAGGAGCATCTCGCTGTCAAAACGTATTCAACGAATTTAAAAGCATAAAAAATATATAAAACGCAGTCAAAATTTAAGGCAAACAGTGGCCATTCAACAAAAAAACACAGCCATCATTAAACGGCAATTTCGTGGTCATTCCAGCGCCAAACTCAATCATTAATTAAGGGCAAATTCATGGTCATTCTAGCAGAAAACCCAGTCAACATTTAATGGCGAAATAGTGGTCCAAATCGTGGTCATAAATTAAGAATGACATTAACAATATATAAAATGTTGGGCATATCTAAGGAAGTTTCAGTAACATGGTTTAAGAAAATAAGTCTTTGTGCATACAATTAGAGAAAAACGTGAACCCTACATACTACTGGGTGAATGCTAATCAATTAAAACTCAGTTAAATTACAACGTTGCTAACGCAACAGGAAAATGCAGTCTTCCAAGGAAATTTTGCTATCAATTAACATAAATTTACTGCCCTAAATGTTAAAACAATATAGTCATTCGACAGATAGAATCGTTTCCATTCCGGTTATAAAACTCGTTGTCCAAAATCCCAATACAATTGATGTCCAACAAGAACGTTCGGTACACTACCACACGATTTGCTATAAAAAATGATAACGTTGTCTAAAACTATAAACATTGGCTCCTTATATAATTTGCTCATTATAAAATCATACATGAAAAAGAATTAAATTGTAGATCACAGTCACCATGTAAAATGCCAGTCAATAGTTAAGAAATCTCAGTCAGTAAAATAAAGAAATCGCACTCCATACACGAGACATGCGTTGGGATTAGTGTATTAGCGTAGATGCATAAAACAATAAAACACAGACAACAGTAAGAGAAGCGCAAAGATCCATGGGAAAAGCCATTGAAATGACTACAAAGGTTCTATCAGCCCAAGCATAGAGAAAATCTAAGGTTAAGCCCTTAAGGCGCGAAGACAAAAACAAGCGCAGAGATAAACCAACAAGGACGCAAGGAGATCCATACGCAGAGGTACTTTTTACTAGAAAGCACAAGACAAACAATCAGCCAAGGACAAACAACAGAGGTAGACGGCTAACAGTAACGTCCTTCGCTCATCATCCACATACAGGAAAGCAGGGCATTGAGATCCATAGGTCTATTAACGCCGAAGCGACGACCATAGATCAGGCTCCTGGACGACTGCTCAGGCAAGGACTGATGAGCTAGGGACGAAAGGAAAAAACAACCACAATCATCACAAATCAATAAACCATAGGGCGATCAAGACATGTCGGTAATCGAAGGCCATGGGAGTCAATCAATCATCGAGCTAAAGGCTATGGGAAAAAATCATTAATCAACTAGAATGCTAAGACAATCATTTTCCTTACCCAATTAAACATGCAGATCTAAAAGCGTAAATCATACTAATAATCTACCATGAAAAAATAAAGGAAGCATATCATTGCCCAATCACTCGCTCGGAGTTGATGTCCTGCGCGCTTCGTGCAACTCTCACTTGCTGGCCGGTGAGACTTCACTGTTACCTCCCAGTCAACACTAGGGGTACTCTTCTTCCCCCTTATCCCCCTGAGCCGCAAAGGGGCCACGCACATTATCCAAAGAATCAGCTAGATCCTAGCTACCCTTGCAAGGTTGAGCTACCACTCCTCACTGAGTTGGGTATCCCAACTCCCACAAGCTAAGTCAGTCAAGTATAGATTTTTGCAGCGTAACGTTACACAAAATAGAAGAGGTCCATCTTCCTCCTCCTCCCTCCTTTATATAGATTTTCTAAGTCAATTACTTTCCCAAAATTCCTTTTAATTTATTGTTCATTAATTTAATTCATAATAATCTTCCTCGTACATGTGTCACCCATCCCCTTCATTCCTCCATAAATTAATTTCATTAATTAATTAATCACCCCTTTTTCCCTCGTTCACCTAAAGGCACTCCTAGAATCGCTCCTAGGTGTCCCCATATCCCCTTACAAGTTTTAATGACTTTCCCCCTTATTAATTCACTAGTGGAGTTTAAATTAGAAAGTTCTTAAATGCTAGATACCTTACTATGTTAGACTATCTTCTTTTTCCTAGTGTTTCCCCTTTCTTTTTTATGTTTCCCGCTTTTTCCTAGTTTCATAATTATTTTAGATTTCCCTCTTTCCCCTTTTTATTTAAACTCAAAAAGGCATGTGCAGAAAATTACCCTTTTCCCTTTTTCTTTTAATGAATAAATTTTTAATTAGCATAATATAGTAAAACAATTATTTTTCCTTTTTAAGTTTTATCCCAAAAGATTTTTATAAATCAATTTAATTGCTTACCCCCTTCTTGTCACAATATTAATGAAGATTATCATTATCATATATATATATATATATATATATATATATAATTTTACCACCAGTATAATTTATACCTAGACTTTATTTTCCTAGGCTGGGCGACATTTTATTAGGGGAAAAGTTTTAAAAATTCCTTAACACATTAATCGTCCTAAAGCCATCTAGGTTTATCCAATTATTAAATAACAACCCGACGTGCCCTTCAGGATGCACTAGGTGCTCCAAGGGTGCCACTTGCCTCTTTCTGTTTCTCTTGTGCGACGTGCCCTTTATGACGCACTACGTGCTCCAAGGGTGCCACTCGCCTCTTTCCATTTTTCTTGCACAATGTTCCCTTCAGGACGCACCACGTGCTCCAAGGGTGCCACTCGCCTCTTGACTAACTTGGTAGACATCAAAAACCCCTAGAGTCAATACTCCGCTAGGTGATCTTGTGGGAGACTAAGGGCTTATAAGGAATAAGTCCCCTACCTTATTGCATGCCCCTTAGAATAATCATGAGTGAATGTCGCATTTTTCCCTCACGGCATTGTGGGTCCTCTCGAACTAGGTAATCGTTAACCTACAGTTCGAGCCACGGTGGTAGTGCTAGTAGGCTATGGCAGGGTTGTTGTCCACACCTCTCCCTCAACATCTCTGGTAGTCCTGCATGACCCCTCTACTCCACATGTGAGTCTGGTTGACAAACTATCATCAACCTGCATCATCAACAAATCATGTCAGAAATATATCCATAATCATAGCATCTAATCAGATGCACTAATATCACATATAAAACAATCAAACCCCAATAGTTCACTCCCCGAATCAATCGAGAGTCCAAGGGGTTCCATCGAT